>APFE031463156.1:1788-97622 GCA_000404065.3 Pinus taeda
ATTATCACTCGATCTTCTAACCTGTCCCAACTTAACGGTGTTCTGCAAGGTCGGCCGTATAAAGCTTCAAATGGAGGCATCCCAATCGAGCTGTGGTAACTGTTGTTGTATGCGAATTCCACTAAGGGCAAATACTTTTCCCAGTGTGATTGTTGATCCATTACATACATTCACAACATGTCTTCAAGTACTTGATTTACTCTTTCAGTTTGCCCATCAGTCTCAGGATGGTAAGCAGTGCTTAAATTTAGCTGAGTACCTAAGGCTGTTTGCATGCAAGTCCAGAATCTAGAAGTGAATCGTGAATCTCTACCGGATATAATCTTTTTAGTATACCATGAAATCTGATAATTTCATTTATGAATACTCGAGCTACGTCAGCAACATCGTAAGTGTCTCTCACGGGAATGAAATGGGCGCTTTTTGTTAATTTTTCCACCACTACCAAAATGGCATTGTGTCTTTGAGAAGTAAGAGGTAGTCCAGTGATAAAATCCATAGAAATGGTCTCCCATTTAGACATAGGAATGTCGTGGGGTTGCAAGAGGCCTGTTGGGTGACAATGATCTGCCTTTACTTGCTGACACTCCAAACATTTTGCAACAAATTGAGTGATATCACGCTTCATGCCTGCCCAAAAGAAGAGTTTCTTGGTATCTGCATACATTTTCCCTACTCCAGGATGAGCACAGTACACTGCTCTGTGGGCTTCCCCAAGGATGGTATCCCGAAGATCTTTATCATCCGGAATATACATCCTTCCATGGAATCGTAAGATTCCATCGTTTTCTAATTTATATCCTTCAAATTTAGATTCTTTTACCCTGTTACCTTCAAGACTTGCTCTTACTTTTAAATACCAGCTGTCTTTTATAAGTTGATCCAATACTTGTTGTCTTAAGTCTACTTTAATGGGTATGAGAGAAAATATCCGAGGTCTTCTGCTTAAAGCATCTGCCACTACATTTTCTTTTCCTTTAATGTATGATATCTCGAAGTCATATTCACTCCATCACCGTTGCCTTCCATTTAAGTCTCTTTGGGTGAACAAATATTGTAGACTTTGATGGTCGCTTTTAAGTGTAAAACTTCATCCCACTAGATAGTGTCTCCAAATATTTAAAGCTAGTACTACAACAACTAATTCTAAATCGTTAGTAGCATAGAGTTCTTCATGAGGTTTTAACTGCCTGGAAGCATATGCTATTACTCCTTTATCCTGCATCAACACTGCACCCAGTCCCTGTTTGGATGCATCAGTACATACTGTAAAATATTTGTCCATGTCAAGGACTTTTAGAATCGGTGCACTGGTGAGTAGTCTTTTGAGTTCAGAGAATGCTTTGCTACATTCCTCGGTCCATTCATACTTAACACCTTTCCGCTGAAGGGTTGTAATTGGCTTTGTGATCTTGGAGAACCCTTCTACAAATCTTCGGCAATAACCGGCTAAACCCATAAAGCTTCGAATCTCATGAGCATTTTTCGGTGTTGGCCAATCCATGATCGCTTTTACTTTCTCAGGATCTACCGAAATCCCTTCACCTGATATGATGTGCCCTAAATAATGAATCCTTTCCTGAAAGAATGAACACTTCGATAGTTTTCCGTACAACTGGCATTCTCTAAGACAGGACAATACTATCCGCAAATGATCTTCATGCTCTTTCCTATTCTTGGAATAGATGAGTATATCATCTAAAAAGACTTGCACAAATTGATCTAGATATTTACGGAAAACGCTATTCATAAGATTCATGAATACTGTTGGTGCATTTGTTAATCCAAATGGTACCACGGTGAATTCATAATGTCCGAAACGGGTCTGGGATGCAGTTTTGGAAATATCATTTTCAGAAATCCTTAACTAATGATAGCTTGATCGAAGGTCAATTTTTGAAAACACAGCAGCTCCTTTCATTTGATCGAAAAGATCGTTGATCCGAGGCATAGGGTATTGATTCTTTACTGTAGCTCGATTCAAGTCTCGATAATCTACGCATAATCTTAAAGATCCATCCTTCTTCTTCACAAAAATTACAGGAGCGCCCTGAGGTGATGTGCTGGGTCGAATATGCCCTACATCCAATAGTTCCTTCAATTGGATTTGCAGTTCCTGAAGTTCTGGAGCCGTCATTCTATAAGGTGCTTTAGAGATCGGTTGGGTACTTGGTTTTAATTCAATAGTCAGATCCAATTCTCTTACCGGGGGTAATCCAGGTAGTTCTTTTGGAAATACATCTGGAAATTCGGCTAACACCGGATATTGTCTTAGGGATGGCCCTTTTCCTTGGCTTACTTCTTGAATTACATAAGCCTGACAACCTTTACTTAAACAACGCTTCATCTGCATTGCTGAAATGTAGCGTACAGAGACTTCCCTCTTGATTCCTTGAATTTGGATTGCTGCTCCTTCATCATTTATGCCTAGAATCCTTTTTCCATAACAGTCTACCCAGGCTTGGTGAGCTTCTAGCCAATCCATACCTATGATAAGATCATATGTTCCTAATGCCCTGACATAAACTTTCAGTTTAGTCAAATAGACCCCAAGGTCAATTTTGCATTGATCCACACTCAAGCCTACGGTTTGGAGTTCTCTTGAGGCCATTTCCACTTGATGGAAATCATTTTGTCTACGAGCTGCCAACCCACATTTGTTTAATGCATATGATGAAATGAAACTATCTGTGGCACCAGTATCAAATAAAATTTTGAGTTTTATACCATTGATAGTACCTGAAGATTCCACTACAGTGGATTGATGTGCTGCTTGGTCGTGGTCGACCACTGCATGAATTCTATGATTACCTCATTTGTCTGATATCGGTTCCTTTCCAGTCCTATGCAATATATTCAACGAAGCTTCAGGCAGTCACGTTGAAAGTGCGGTCCCCCACATCCCCAACAATTAAGTGGTGCTGATTCTCTTGAGTCAGGGCGTGAATTCCTAGAGAACGAGCTTCGTCCTCTCGTGTTGATTCCTCTCGAATTCCTTCCTCCACTAGCAGTCCTTCGAGATGCCTAGGGACTAGTGCTTGATGATCCCGCGGCTATAGTGTTTAATGCCATGGGAGCTCTCGTCCCTATATTTCTTGGGGTAAACTTGTTATCGTAAGGTGGCCTCGAGCTACCTCCTCTGAAGAAATTCCGGGGAGTCTTTCCTGGAAATCCTGATTGGACAGGCCCTGCTGGCCCCATATCCCTTTTGATCCCTAGGTGCTCTTCTGCATAACAACCACATTCGACTGCCTCGGCTACTGATGATGGCTTCCACATGCTTACCAAGGCTCTGATGCGAGGATTTAACCCAAATATGAAGCGTTCAGCTTGACGTTCATCCGAGTCTAAGTAGTGAATGTGTTTTACAAGCTCCATAAACCTTATCTCGTACTCTTCTACCATTTTATTTCCTTGAATTAACGTATGAAAGGCTCTTGCTTGCTGTTGTTGAAAGTATGGAGGTAAATACTTTGCGCGAAACCTTTCCTCAAATAGTTCCCAAGGGGCATTATCTAATGTAAGGTGTAGCTGCTTTTCCAGATTTCCCCACCAAATCAAGGCACTTTCCTTTAGTTGAAACACGAAAATTTTTGTTTTTGCCGAAGACGAATATTCTCTTAACCTAAAGCATCTGTTCATTCCTTCCAACCACGCTTTAGCGCGTTCACCTGCCCGACCTCCTGAGAATTCCGGGAGTCTGATTTTCTGAAGCTCCCTAGAGATGTCTTCTTTCGATCTTCTGGGCTCGAAATTCTTTGGTTCCGCTGAACTGGTAGCCAAATGATGAGATTCCTCTTTGGTTTTAGCCTTAGTGGATTATTTTAATGTCTCCAATAAGGCTTCCAAGGAGTTCATTATCACAGTCAACTCTGGCGCTGGGGCGATTGATGTTGATAATGGTCTGGGTGGTGATGATGGGGAAGATGATGGCGACGGTGGCGGCATTAATGGTGGTGATGCTGCTCGATCACGTCATCGTCGCTCATACATCTTTACCATTGTAATGGTTCCTGAACACAATAAAATTTTATCAAAATTTTGAGGTAGACAACCGAATTTTAACGCATAAATTTCTTTTGCGACTTCACATTCATAAATGGGTATAGTTTTGCTATTTTTATCCGCTAGACGGATCTTACTGGTACCGAGGTCAAGGAGGGTGGTCTCGCGACCTCCTTGTCCTAATGCAGGGTATTCTATCCTAATATGAAGAATGCAATAGTGACTAGTCTAAAGCTTGTCTTGGACAGTTGACTGCATTTAAAGTTGAGCTGGAAGAACACATAACATCCACAATATATGAGGATAGAAAAGATGTAGACTCTGTCCAGACTGGTGCTAAGGTAAATGCATTGTATACACTGGTTTGATGTATAAAGGTTATTACCCCCTTAAAGATGAGGCAACTCATTGACCATCACGGATTGAGACACGCAAGGGTTCCTTTTTCATGGTGTGAATGAACAAGATGTGCTCGAGAACCGAGTGATGGCCATACAGGATGAAGTATAGTTCATGCTAAACTTTTGCCCATGTGCTAATGTGTATATCCCAACCATCTTTTGCATTTTGATATCCTTTATCTTATTTTGGTTGTGGCCATTACATGCTTTTTCCTTTTCTTTTAGCTGCATCAACCTCCCAGGGCCATGTTTTGAACCCTACCCATATATGAGGATGTATGGTTGCCGAATCCTAGAGAACCAATGGTCAGTTGAACCAAAGAATGGAGGTGCAATAGGACTCGTAATGTAAGATGGAAAGTAGTAAGTATGCAACAAGGATAGATGGAACACACTACTTCAATTAGGTTTTCCAAAGTAGTGCCCCTCTTATACCCATTGGACCAGTTGGGGAGATCCCACTGGACTAAGATTGAAGATTAACCACCCATTTAGGGTGAGGGGACAAGATCACAGTGAAAGTTCATCCTTCAGTTTACCCCGTAATCCATACCAAAATCTGAAATACAAACAAGCATAAGCACTCGATTTCAAAATGAATGAAGTACCTTTTGATTGGAAGCCCACCTTTGTTCATGTACTCCTATGAGATGGGTGAGATGACATATGATTGATGCAAGTGGCAGAGATATGCATGGTACATCGTTTTCGGCTAGTGGTGGCTGCTGACTGGCCAACTAGAAGAGATGATGGGAGAAAAAAAAAAATCTTATGGGGTCACCCACTTTTGGTGGGTAACAATGCCAATAGCCCGCAAGCCAACAGTTTGCAAAAAACTTATGACTTAGCAAGGGATGAGGTGTCCCAAGGCACACCAGCGGTGTTAACTTCTATCCAATGGTTGTCTACCCTTTAGCCTTATCGCAAGTTGCAACAGGCCAACATGTCCCATTGCAGGAATTGAACCCAAGTGGAAGACCATATTCCAACCGCTTGAGCTAAAAACTGAGATATATATTATTATATATATATATAATATATAGATTTTAAATGAATCAACGCAGATATTATTAGTTTCCAATAAATGACCACAAAGAAGGTCAATGCGACTAACAGGTACAATCCACTGCAAATACAATGGTGGACTGCAAGAGTGACTCCTAGATCAATACTAAATGCAAGAAATGAAATAATGGAAAATAGATCTAAATATCTAGCTGGAAACTATAAAACTAGTTGTCCAGGAAAAAGATATAAAAGAGTTAACTAGCTGTCCAGAATATATATAGGGAATTCCAGTCATAGCACTATGGCACTGTAACAGGTAATGAAATAATTTTTCAAAAAAAAAGTAACGAAATTAGGAGAAATGGGTTATGACACAAATCAGGTGGTCCATGGAACTGAAGTAATAATAAGAGATGAGTTGACTCTGGTTGTTAGTTTAAGCAAAGTTTAGCTCTTATTTAATGTTAAATTAAATAGCAAACTATATGTCCGCAATTATAATCTACAACTTCGTCTTCTAGATTTTATTTTTTTTTGCAGGCAAACACAAACAGCAGAGGCAATTCATTTTCAAGCAAAATGAACTCTGCAAATTGCCAAAAGAACGGATGGTTGTCAGTTGACATGTTTATAACAGCAAAGCATTCTTAACAAGGCATATACAAAATTTCAAAAAAACAAGTTTTCAAAATTGGATTCACGTGCAACAGTAGTAAGTTTGGGTCTGGAACAACCCAAACCACTTTTCTGGGAACTTGGAACCGGCCAATCCAAGGAACAGTATGGACTCTGGAGTCGCACTATGTAACAGACCAAACTTGATCAAAACTTTAGACAAGGATATCTTGCATAACATGGCCATGGCATTAATATTAGATTAATGATTTATCTTACTTTAAGACTAATTAGGAATAACTAATCTGTTGACCAACTGAAACATGCCAGTTGAAGAACAGCATGCAGCTATGTCTCATAAAACATGCATTTGGAATGTTAAATTATTGAAATTGAGACTTAAGGGCAATATATTCAATGGCACATACTGGTTCAGCTAAGAGCTTGAGAACAGGAGCATCCACTTCAAGAATCACTTGTACAAGCTGATTTCTAAACTCAAGACGCTCATTTAATTGTGCAGGGCCACCTCCACTCCAATGGCTGCGGATGTAGTTTTTGAGATAGGTCGCTGCGGCAGTACGCTGTCCTTGATCCTGACCACCTACAGAAAGCAAGAGCACACACATGGTGAATCCAGGAGAGGATTCAACTGCTTCTAGATTGGCTGTGGCGGATCGAACCACTGCCTCGTGGTGGCCTACCGTGTCGCTGAACCATTGCGCGATTTGATCTCTTGAAACCTCCATTCCCAGTAATCGCTTCAGCCTTTATTATCCACGACAGCAGTAGTAGGAGAAAGATATATTTCTACAGACAGGATAATGCGACTACAACCAGGCCACCAGATTACAGTGGAGTGTAATAATAGAAAAACCAAAAGTGGCCTCTAATGGCATGGAACTGAGTGGAACAAAATCTCCAATCACGCCCACACCAGTGTATATAATACCAATGCGAAGACATTCAACGTAATACGGAGTAGCGTAGGCATATGGTGAGTGTAAATGTATGGGCAGCGCAAATATAAGAACTGTCGGAGCAGCGTAAATATAAGCCAAGATAAACAACACATTCAATGTAATAAGCCAAGAGAAGCCCCCAGCAGTCTCACATGACAGTGATGGGTCTTCCGAAAGCGCTGGGATTTCTTAGTCGCCGGCTGTGGAAGGGAAGCGAATGGATAAGGACGAAGAAAAAAATTTGGGGATCCGGACTCTGAGACAGATTGGGGTGGAGCGAAGAATCAATGGAGGCACCAGATAGTTTGTTCCCGCACCATTAAAATTTCTGACTCTTATCACAGTGTTTCAAGCCAAGGTATGGAACAGCTCTCGAGACACGCCCATGGTGCACTCGTTCATGAAATCCGCCAAAAGACAACGCCAAAATTTGAACTCAATGGCAAAGCAAGAGCACCAGCGTTCAATGAATTGTTGAGAGATGTTTGAGCAATCCTTCGAATCACAACAAGAATTTGACGGCAATCAAAAGGGTTTTCGTATCAATTCCATTCACTATATCGAAACTTGCAACCTCCGCAATTTCTGCCCTGAGGGACAAGTCAACTATTAGGAGAGAAGATGGCAGAGAGCCTAGAGAGCGCAGAAAGGCAATTATGCTCAACCTAGGAAGCGCAGAGGGCGTAGAAAATGTCAGAGATTTGCAGCAGCGACTGTAGCGAGGGCAATAGACAGACAAGAACAAGATATTCACAAAACTTCAGCTTAAGTTCAGAGAATGTTCTGCGGGGGTCCGGAAGCTTGTTTCTTGGAAGCCCTTCCCACGACCGGTTCGGCCGGGCATGGTTGCTGCGGTTGAGGCAAGCAGAAAACTGTGAACCATATTCACAAGCCTGACAATTAAAACCACCATAGCTTTTGAAACACACAATCTATTCTTTTGAATCTATTAATCTAAAAATATGCTGTCTGAAAATCAAGCTGATAGAGTGCACGAGCTCAGGAAATTTGGAACCTAGCTCATAAAAATTTACTATCTGAAGCAGAAAAGCGGTGAAATTACAGAGGTTTGAAAACTATAAGGGCCTATGAGGTCCCGAAGGGTTTGAACTACAGCACTCTGATACCATATGTGATGAACGGATAACTGATGTAAGCAAACAATATGCAGAATTTGTAAGGGATTTCGAGGCCTACTTGAACTGCTGTCTGCTGATCTGTTGTCTGCTCCTGTTCTCCCGTTGAAGCTGATCCGATTACCGGGAAACCAATTCCTCCCATCCAATCCAGCAAGCTTCTCACCGAAGCTCACTGTCCCCGTGCCCAGAACCTCAGATCAATGCAAGCTCTTGATTCCCTGGTTCTCTGCCCTCTGTCCTCCTCCTCCGTCTTTGTTCCTGTGATCGGCTCAGACCAGTGGTTTTATAATCGCAGGCTTGGCGGTGGCCGCCCTCCACCTACAGCCACTGCTCTTCCTCCTCCCGACACGCCTCTGCATGCATTTCACTCTCAGATATTTTCCTTCTGCTCTTATGTTCTTTGCTGGTATTTCCCGTTTAATTCTTTTATCCACAGTGTATATAACGTTGGGGTATTTGAAGGGTTCGATTGACATATACATACATTAACATTATAAAGTTTGACAAAAATATATATATTAACACTATAACCATATTATATATTTTACTTGATTATTTAATATGTACTTTATCATATAATTACTTTGTTTTACTTTATTTTAATATAACTTTAGAAATTAATTAATATTTGATATTAATACTTAATTTTCATTCAATTTTATAAATATCATTTTTTTTTATTTAATATATATATTATATATATATATATATATATATATATATATATATATATATATATATATATATTTCATAAGGATGGGTTGTTACATTGTACTCAAATTCCACAAGCCCTGTGGGGATGATGTAAAGTGATGTTAGTGTGATGAGTTAAGTAAACAATGCTAGGTAACTTGAGACCTTGTTATCAAGTGAATTTACTCTGGGAGGTTTTTTTCACTTGGTTAATTATTAGGTGCTTACGAGGAATTAATAATTAATTGAGCTTTTTCCTCCAAGCATAACCCCAAAGCTGAGGTGCGAATTGATGGTGAGGCCTTTGGTGAATCCTAGTGTCTAGAGATACTAGATCACTCATAAAATTTCCTGGAATTTGATTAGGTCTAGGGGTCAATTTTTTAAATTTTTTAATTTCCCACAGGGCAGAAATTTGAATAAAATCTGAATGTAAAATGTCATAAGTGATGTCTAGAGAAGTTGTATGGAACATGTGTGCTCAAAATTACGTCTCTCACCCTCAACTTTCTACTATGACACACTTTGAGGAGTAAAAAATAAGTTCTAGACCCTCAAAACCCATTTTTCCTAAGTTTTGTCGAAAATGCAGCAATAAATTAGCCCAACAATTAAATAAATGGTGAAAAATAAATATCCACACATGCTCAAATGATGTGGAAATGAGGTGGAAATTCATCTAAAGGTCAAATTTGAGTTACCAAGTGATGTGGACTCCACATAAGCCACAAATCAAGAAAATCAATTTTTTTGTGGAGAAGACAACGAGTTCCAGTGACAAGATCCACGATTTGAGGAAGTTAAATCGAGCTTCAAGGAGATCTCATGAGTTGACTTGAAATTGGATTAGAGTTTACTTGAGTGAGGTGGAGAGTGGTCTCCTACCACTCCACTTCACTCCCCCACATGTCCTCTCATCTAATTCGAGCTCCCTCATCAAGGATTGCATGGGCCTCTAAGGAAGAAATCAAGTTGCCACTTGGGAAATTCGAATTTGCATGAAGGAGCATTGGGATTGTTATCTATTTGTCTTGGGATTTTCACCATTTTCTTTGGGATTGACTCCTAAGATTCTATATAATAGAGCTATGGGATCTCACACATGTATCATTGTTATTAGCTATTGTGCTTGCAGAAACGTTGTTGCCTTTTACACTTTCAGAAAAATCAATAAAGACTATGGAGTTTCATTCATCAGGTGTTCCTCCTTTTGGAGTGATGAATTGTTGATCATTGGTATAATTCCTTTTACTCATGCTTTGATCTAATTTGTTTCCATATGCTCTTATGGATTTGTTAATGTAGAGCTATCTTGCATTGACATTTGATTTATAAGTATGCTCTAGGTATAGAATGCTCTAGTTGGTTTCAAATAAATCTCTAGAGTTTCTTATCATCGTTTATTGCTAAATCTACATGGAACTAATTTTTTATTGAAGTTTTGTAGAGGGGATATCTTGTTGGGATCAAAGAATCAAGCTTGAGAGAAAGTCTTTGGAGAGACCAACCCACTCTTGATACATTCTTAAAGGAGCTCTCATTTGTTCTTTGAGCCTTCATAGTCTTATCTTGCAAAGTGGTTTCGCAGGGGTTTTGGGACATAGCTTATACACAAGCCAAGTACTTTTAAATTTAAATCACTTTTATTAAATGTTGTGCTCCAAGCATTCATTTGCTATCAAAGAGCTTAAAATGGATAATCAAGGAGGAGAGTTTACTCACACTCTTTAGCTTAGTCCTTTGTAAATTATAATTGTACATATACACTTCATCTATCTGATTTTTGTCCACTAACATTTCTCTTGTTTTGCAGCCCATATTTGGAGGATTTGATAACTCCATTGGAGCAGATATTTTAGCGACATTTTCTACAAACTCATAACAAGTGTTTGCAAGACCCATTGGCACATGATTGGATCATTTCCCAAGGAAGGTGTGAGCATTTGGACTCCCTCATCTTCTGCAAGGCCGAGTTCATTTGAAGCTGCACATAAAGCTAGGCTGTGAGCCTCTCAAGGCTGATTTTCCCCTTGTAATTTTCAGATTTCGAGGTCTCATTAACTACTTTGGTTGCCAAATTTTCACATTGCACATGAAGGAGAATCTAGCACCTATAGTTCTGATTGTGTAAAAGTTTCTCCTTCATCTTTTGGGCAGCCTTTTAAGGCCTTCTCCTCATTGTAATACCTCTAATAAAATAATCTTCTTGGGCTTGAGGGAGCTTGAGATTCATCCCATGGTATCCCACCTCCTCATTTAGAAGGAGGACTCTTGTGGGTGGACTGATTTGCATTCTTAACTTTAACAATTTCATGCACTTTCCATTTGCTAATACTCATTCACACATGATATATTTTGGGAATTAACACAACCTCAAAACTCCATTTCATTTAGTAAATTAAATTTGCTACATTTTTACTTGAGCTATGCATCCTTCATTTCATTTGTTGCTTTGAGCTACAAGTTAACGTTTTTCTTTGAGCAAATCTTTCTTAACATGCAAGCACTTTACATTCTTGGCAAGCTTTGATTTAGTTTATTAATTTATTTCCATTAAGTTTGGTAAATTGTTTCATGACTACTTGAGTACATTCTTCATTTTTGTCAACATTTGCTACATTGTTATTTTGTTAAAATTGGCAACTAAGGCCAAATTCCACTTTGGACAGCTCTTTTGAAGAAGATAGTTGTGGCAATGATTTCCTCTTTCTGGGAGGGACCAAAATCGACCTAAAGATCACTAAATTTGGATAAGGAAAAATATTTATTTACTTAAAAGAAATTCTACATGTCATGACCTTATTAAGGCGGGAAAAATGAAAATTTGAAATTCAAATTTGCCTCCAAAATGTTAAGGTCGGCTTCACCTCCATAAGGACAAATTTTTATATATACAGATGTCCTCCATTCTCATTAGATACATCAACTTGCTGGAGAATATGTCTGAGGCAGTCGTAGTTTTCGAGGAGGTTGATGTTCTGTTTGTGGGTCTAAAGTACAGCAGAGGCAGGCCGAGGCATATCAGATAAATCTGAAGATGTTTGGGTTGTGTTCTCCCTGTTTAGATAAGCCGCAAGCCCTGAGATTATTGGAGGAGCACTGCAGCCCTGTTCTGGGCTAGCTGGAAGGAACATTAGGCCCTATTCTCATAGCAGAAGTCAAGCTACAGGTAGCTAGGGCTGGCTACATGAAAAAGGATGCTAGCCGCAGCAATTGAAGGCACTGAATGGACTGATGTTGTCTACGATCAAGCCCTAATCAAGTTCCAGATCCACAGTTGTTTCATCATTGTGTTTGACTGCTCAGTATATCACCATATTGGCGTTCATTATACTCAGAGAAGAAGGCCGCACTATCTGGACTAGGACCGAGGTCCTTTTCAAACATTCTTTGTAGCTGCTTTGTCTATTATTGATCTCTGGTTAGGGCAGACTTTGTCAACTATTGTAGCTTGCCTGGGATGCATCTTTGTAATTCGTATTTCTCTCTCTCTATTGAATATTTGATATCAATAATAAGAAGATTTAATCAAGGCTTTTCCCCTTCTTGGGATTTTTCCCTAGCTTGGGACAAATCCTGAGCTCTCTCGTCTTGACTTGTCTTCAACATTTATCGTTCATGTTCTTTCCTCAGTTACTATCATATGATAATGTTTTAAGGGATTGCTTAAGGAAATGAAAATCAAGCTAACATGAAGCAACTATTCTATGCAAATAACATGTTAATCCAAAATTAACATATTTTAAGTATTGTTAATATTTCCTTGGAGCATTATATTATCATTGTCTACTTGAAAGAATTTATTTTTCAAGCAACTTACTTGCATCACTTCAATTCACTTGCTCACATTAAGCTACCATTTTTTACTTTGAAGTCATTGGTGCAATTTTGCTTTGGGCATTTCCTCATTTATGGAAGCATTGCTATCAAGATTTCAAATTTGGAGAGCAAGTAACTTACATGCATCTCACTTAGGCACATTTTATTGCTAATTGGCATTTCTAAAATTAACCTCCAACTTAAGTTGGTTGTATAGACTTTAAGGACCCTCCACCCCTATTGACTCCTCATTGTGAGATCCAGATTTCTGGGCGAGGATGAGGTCTGGCGACTGGAGTTCAATTGAAACTTTGCTTTAGAATACAACTAATAAAATAAACCAAGAGCATCTCTACATCACAACTTTACTTTACTTGCAAATGCAATTCTCCTCTATATGTTATCTTGAATTTATTTGAGTCATATTTGCAAATATCATCATTTTCTCAAGAAGCATTTGCTTTATATTGCAAGTATTTGGATCTTTTACTTTTGCAACAATTGGCTTTCTTGTACTTGGAATATCCTTCAGTGGTGCAACTCTATTTCAAGTTATTTCATATATTTGTTGCTTTGATGATCATTTAGCTCATGAGTAATTGATGTCACTATCTTGTCACTTGAGCATTTACATTCAAGTACTATCTCTTTTATAGTTGCAATTGATGTTTATATGCTCATCTTGGTCTAACATTTTAGCTTGCGAGATTGTCTATCATTGTATGTTGATTTCATTTTTTGTGCAAGCTATTGTTATTTAATTGAAGGCATTGGTCTATACTTTGAATATATCTTTGAGATTTTCTCATTTATTCATATGCTTTCTTAAATCTTGAAAACAAGTTATTTTTGACAAACACTCCACTTAACTTAATCTCCTAGAAACTCATATCATATAACTTTTCATTAGGGACCACCCCCCTTGGCTTACCTAGGACAGAGCTTTAACAAAGCGAGTTGGGAATAGGTGACAACCCCATCTCTTAGTTTTAACTTTTGCCACCAACCACACCTTGTGGGATTAAGGGATTTTCTCACTAAGGTGTGTGTGCAAGGCGACAGCAACATGCATGATAATGAAACTCTATAAATATATTGTTTTCAATTATTGATATGATTTAGTTTTGATGATGAAATCTAGGGTTTGCAACAAAACCTAGTAGAGTTTGACATGTAATTCTAAAATCACAATGTTGAAACTTTATGATTAGATTGATATTTTGATTGAGTTGTTGATATTTAAGGCTTTATGTCTCATAGATGGAGTCTAGGGTTTATGACAAAACCCTTGCAAGATATTGAAGTCTAGTATATATAAGATGTGACCCTTGTAATTATGAACCTAACTAATTTAGGTATTTGATGTCTAAATCTTGAATGTTTTGGTGCTTCCACTGTAATAACATGATTTTGATATAGTTGACTTCATGCTTATGTATTTGGTTGTACAGTGTACTTGCTATTAAAGTTTTGCAGGTACATAATCTTCAAGATGTTGAAGATGTTCATAATTGAAGATGATAATAATAATGAGCATGATGAAGGAAGCTAGAAGAATAATGATGATCAAGATGACGTTGATGCCATGAGAAAGAAATGAAGCCTTGAAAGGTTGTAGTCTCTCCAATGTTATAAAAGAAAAAAAATGTTGAGTTGAGAGGGAGCTTGGTTAGAAGAAAGGGTATATCTCCCCAGCTAAGAGGGAGGTCTTATTATGTAATGTCCCAAATGAAGGAAATTTGGAACAAGTAATTCACATAAAGATTTTCATTCACAAACAGAGGATTACCATGTAAAAATAAACAAATAGAGCACTATAATCTCACAACACAATGAATAAGAAAACTCTCAGCTTTATTATATTAAATAACTGGGGTTTTACACACACATACAACCCATACAGCTGAGATAATCTGGCCTCAACAAATTTATAATAATGCCACAAATCGGCCTTGAAAATAGACTGAAAAACAATACATTGCAACCTGTGAACACTAAATGGATTCACCAAGGGAAGAGATAGGTGCTCCCTCACTCTCAGTGGATCACCCGAGTGTTTCCGTCCTGGGGCTACTGCTAGAGTAGAGAACCGGGTTCTCAACCTCTCATATAAAAAACAATATCAAATCCAAGATGTCTCCAAATGACGTTCTCCTCCTCTTTTATAGATCTCATGGACAGATCTCCAAGCCTCTAGAAGCATCTTATTTTATTATTTTATTATTATTCTAGAAGCTCCTCCATTGACTTTATCAAGTGACCTTTTAATTTTATTTAATTTACTTAAGTCACTTTTGGCTCTTTTTTCCAATTAATTATTTTTCCTTAATTAAATGACTAATTAAAGTCATTTTTACCTAAGGAAAATGGAAAATCTCCCACCATATTCTCTTCGGCCACTGGAATTCTCTTCTCAGCATCCCATCTTGTAAATCTTCTCGTTCCGGTTCCAACGAGCTATTACACTGAGGTGTTCCATCAATTAATCTCCCCGGAATGCCACCTTGAGCATAATTAATTAAGTTATGCCCAATAATAACACTAATTTTTGAAAGTTGTCGGAATGCGACGAAACGAAAGGAAAACTTTGCGGATGATGGAACATACCAAGCGAATGCCATCAAATCCCATAAAAACTCCTCAAAACTCCATCGGGACCCCTAATGACATAAACCTACTCCACTAACTTGTCCATTCCCTGTCCAGGAAATCCACCCTGGTTGTACTTTGAAGAAGAATAAAAATGGGGACATGACAGTCCTCTTGCCCCAAGATTGCTTGTCCTCAAGCAATCCAAATCTTTGGACCAATCTGGTGGCCCAACGAAACCGAGACCCAATGCTCAAATCCCATACGAACCACTGGGTGATGCTCTGCTCCAGTGTCAACCCATCATGAATGGGCCCCTCAATGCTCGAATCCCAGACCAATCTCTCACTAAATTCGTCATCAACGAATCCTCCTGGATCCCAATGCCACCAAGAACAAATATCAAGGCTCCATGGCTCCTGCTCTACTATAACTCCACCCAGGAATGTTGTTCCATCCACTACGTACCAACTCATCACCTCCCTCCAAACTAACTCTCGGAATAAACCAAGGTCAATCTCATCATGTTGATGTTGTGCTGACATAATGATGAGTGGCCAGCCCACATCCTGCGACCAATTGAAGCATGTAATATCCCTCACCTCTAAGGGCTCCTGCAATACAATGCCCCTGACTAAAAATGATACTCCATCAGTAGGGTACCAACTCATGATCTCTTGCCAATCCAATGAATGGATTCCTATGCAAGGAATACATGTGCTATGCTAATACTGGTCCATGCTCAACTCTTGATGCTTTGCTTGGACAATCAAAACATTGCCAAGAAATCCTACCTCTCTCCCTCTAATGGCAAAAAGTGGGCAAACTATGCTGCAAGCCCAGTCTATGAACTCCTGGAGAGGGTTGTTTCCTAAATATGTTGCAAGTTTGTTAGTTGCCACTACATCTGTTTGCACCTCATCAATGGGTAGACCCAAAGATGGATGCACTACTATCTCCCTCACCTGATAGGAAGCTCCACGCTCCTCCAGTCCACCAATCTCCTGCCAAACTGTCCTGTCATTAATGTCAACCCAAGCAGTACCAAGGGCTACCCCGATCTTGCAAGGAAATTTTGACTTGAACTCATATTATTTTGCGTCAAAGATCTTCTCAATGGATTCTACTTGTCGAGATGTTTCTGTTGATATATCGTATGCCTCCCAGTTCTTCATGGTTTGAGAGATATTTGTGTTTGAAGTTAGTAACCCCAGTTAGTGGTCTAAACCCTATGGGGTTGTGGCATGACACTCATAATTGGTTGTGGTCATTGAATAGTCAATAATTAATAATGTTATTTTTTGCTCCTAAAATCCCTCCAACATTCACTTCTTGAGGTTCCTCTCAACTCAAGACATTCATATAAATAGTGACCCCCTCCTCTAGTTGGGATTTTGTGGCTTCAAACAGGTCATCGCGGCATTTCTGCTATAACTTTTTTTTAGCAAAGCTTCAAAAGCTAAAATTAAAAGCCATTTGAGCTGAAATCTTGATGAACCTCGTGACTAAATTTCAGATCTTGGTTTGCTATATTTTTGGAGATATGATTTGAGGAAGTTAGGGTTTTTGCAGGCTCCCGAATTCCATGTCAAACAAGTGACATTGGGAAAATTGTCATAACTTTCTCTCTGAGCATTGGATTCAAATTCCGTCAATAGTCACAAAAAGAGGACGAACTGTAGTTTGTTGAGTAGTGTTTTCAAGGCCAAAGGTCACAACAGTGACATGTGGCACTTCGTACAAGTTCACTGTACTGAACCAGTCTATAATCAGGTCATCGTGGGAGTCTAGGCATAACTCTTTCTTGAAGAATCCAATCTTGATGAGACCTGTGGAGTTGGAAAGAGGACTCAGAGGGCTACCACAAGACTAAATTTCAGACCCTAGAGATCCGAAATTACATAGATACAACAAATTAAATATCGAGCTCCTAGAAGGCAAGAAAAAACATGCATTCAAGGATCACTGCAGTAAGGACCACACATCAACAGTCAAGGGTAAGTCTCCTACAGCAAAGTATGTATGATTAGTGTTTGTTTACATTTGAAATATGAGTATCATCTCTGACATATGTTTTTGCAGGACAATGTAAGTATATACAGGGTCTCGGTTATATCTCTATGTCTCTTTATGTCACAGTTAGTTTTGATACCACATTTCGGATGTCCTATTCTTGATACTACACATTTGATGCTACATATTCTTGATGCGACATGGGGTCTGCTAAATCTATATGATGTTCTAAGTTCATGTTACTTGTCTTTTCATAGTTGATAGAATGGTCTCTATTGTTGTACTTAGAACTTGGTCCATCACAAGTCTAGGGTCCGTCATCAATTTTTATTGTATATATCTTTAGGTCAGTTTTGGATATAGTCTTGCATAGAGTCCAGGTCTATATCAAGAGTGGCAGTCTTTGTCTACTGCTGCAACAAGTCAACAACAAAAGTGACAAGCACACTTCAGGTACGCATTGTAATTTTAATTTGTATTTATTCATTATTATGCACTTACACGTGTTTTGCAAGCAGAGGTAAGTTGAAGGGTATTTTGTTTTGTTTTGGGATTGGTTTCACTGAGCAAATTTTGCATGCAGGTAGAAGAAGATTCAAGTACAACTTCAAGCAAGAATTCAAGAGCAGAAGTATCAAATCAAAGGAAGCATTGCAGCGGGACATCCTTTGAAGACATGACAACCATCCGTATATTGTGAAGAAGTCTCAAGGCCAAGAGTCATCATTGTAAAGTTGTAAAAGTGTCATCATTGGAAGAGTCATTATTGTAAAAGAGCCAATCTACCTAGAGTCGAAAAGGCATTATTGAGAGGTATAGGAGTCTCTGTTGGGATGATGTCATGGTTGGGTTGCATGTCATAGTGTGATTGGGTGTTCGGTCAAAATCATTGCAAAACATATTGTATCATGGATCGTTGTCCCTGGCACGGGAATCCACACTCTTGTCTCATTTCAGTCATTATAGGGTGGCAGGAAGGTGCTAGGTAGGTGTATGAAGTTGCCTATAGGTTGGGGCCTATGAACACTTCAAGGTGGTAGGGTGGTGCTAGGGTGAGTTGTGGCCGCTAGGGTTTTGGGGCATCAATTCAGTTGAACACTGAAGAAACCAGGGCATTGGGGCGTCCTTTCAGTGGACGTTGTAGAAGAATGTTTTTTCTAGAATTCTAGGAAGTTGTTGCTTTCATTTCAGTTGGGGCTAAAGGTTAAAGAATTTATTAGAAAAACATTCAGTGGTTTTCGACCCAGAGGGGGTTTTCCACCTAAAATTCTTGTGTCTACTTTGTTCTTTTATTTAAAGTTATTATTGCATAAATATTAATAATAATTGAAGATTAACTATTGCTTTGAAAAGATTTAAAAGTACTAATTGCTAAGGAATATTGATTCACCCCCCCCCCCCCCTCAGTATTTGCAACAACCTAGTTCTTCTCAAGTTTTTGTTTTTTCTGTTATGGAATATAACTATCATGATAGGAATCATTAGAAGCATGATAGAATGCATCATGGCATCATAGAAGCATTGAAGGCAAGAGCTCGTGACATCATCATAGAAAAGCATGGAAGATACTTGAAGTCTATGGCAGTCCCCTATGGAAGTATATAGCTCTTGGTAACCTCATTAGAAGCATAAGTGGCACTTATGGGAAAAAGAAGAAAAAGGTCATCTAACACAAAGCTCATCAGACATCAGTTAAAAGGGAACATTTGTTGGATGAGGATACTCAAGATCCTCTATTGGAATCTTCATTGGAAGGTTCACCAATCAAAAAGGAAGCAAGGGTTTCATCAAGAATTCCATCTTATGGGAATTCATGGGATGATGGTATGATGACAAAAGAAGTGAAGTAGATCAAGGGATTGAAGTTCTTTCAATCAAGGAAGTTGCTGAAGAAATCTAGATGACTTAAAGGAAAATGAGGTATGTATGCTTGTATTCAATATTATAGAGTCATGTCATGTGGTTGCAGATAACGTGGAAAAATGCTCTATCTCGAGCGCATGATCAAAAGAGAGGATCTCCTCCTATGAGAGGATGCAGGAAGGCATGGGTCACGCATTGTCTAGATGAAATCAACATAATATGTTCTCATATGATACATGAGGTGGTTGACAAAATTGGAGGAACTATGACTGGAATTTCGTAGAAGGAAGTGTGTGAAGAAAGAAAGGAAGAGATGATGAAATATGCAACTATGGAAAAGGAAATCAACATCCGAGGACTAAGAGATTTGACTAGGATATCTTCATGAAAGATGTGAAGACTTTGATGAAGTCTGAAAAAGAAAGAGACCCTTGACAGTATATATCTTTTGGAGATGTGTCAATGAGTATGCAAGACGCTGATGTGAACTAGAAGATGTCATGATGAAGGGCCATCACGAAGGTAATTTTGATTTAATGTTCATTCCTTATTTTTGAATGATATCCAGATGGGCTTATGCGGGGCTACCAAGGGAAGAGTTATGGATATCTTCCACCACTGATGTCCATGTAGTAGGATAAAATATCCTTAAGGAAACATGGCATGAAGGAGGCAACATGGCATGAAGGAAGGCCAAAAATGAACTGATGGATCACTTTCCGATGAAAGGAATAATGACATGACTCACTTATGGATGAAAGTGAAGGATAGTCTGTGCCCTACAAAGAAAGTCCCAAAACGTGAAGACTCATGAATAAAGAAAATAGGTTCATGACATCGTGAGAAGTTCTTCAAACAGTTGGTTGCCCCATCATGTCCACCTAAAAGAGTTGTTGTAGGTCCCTAATTAAGAGGGAGCCTAGAAACAAGTTTCTAACTTGGTAGAAACTTGCAAGAAAATTCCTAAGCCAAGAGGGCTCCTAAATACATTCCTTCCGTAGGAATGAGTACACTCCTTCATTGGAATAGTTATATCCTCCCTAATTAAGAGGGAGAGATAAACACATCATTCTTGTCTTCACTTGGGAAGACAAAATGGAGGATTGGTAAAAATATGGCATTTGATGCTCTTTAAGGATGAGTTAGGGCATCCAAGATAAGAGTAGTCGTAGAGGATTCATATTCTTTGAGGATTGGGAATCCAAGATAAGAATAGTCCTGGTGGAACATACTCTAAGAGAACCTAGGTGGGTGGAACATACTCTAAGAGAACCTGGGTGGGGTATGTTCTGAGAGAGGCAATGATGAAGGTGTTTATACATCATTAGTCTCGCCAACATTGTGCTCTAATCTTGTGGAGAGATGGAGTTGTTAATCAAGGCCTTGCTATGTGACAATGTTGGATGATATGATGTTATACAGATGAGTTACCAATCCGACTCTTCTTATAATAATTCTTCAAATTGAGAATGTCCAAGTACCTTGTATGGATTATGAATACCTCCCTAGTTAAGAGGGAGCGTTGAAAAGTGTAACTAGGTTCGGTCTTCATAATGACATATGTAATTATGATTTTATGTAATTGATGTAAAGAAGAAAATAAAATAATTTGTAATGCTTGACTCATGGGTTTTATGATCAAGGAATTTTATTTTATTTAAGGCTCCCATTGTGAGCCTTTAGGGTTAGTCATCAAGTATTAAAGTCTAGGGAGTCATTGTCATGTATTGAAGACACGTTACACATTGTAAAAATTTATTTTGATTATGTCAATTACCCTCCAAGACCTTGTCACAAACTCACCTTCAAGGAGGATTCTAGAAAAGGGATGTCGACATAGGCACCTGTTCAAGTCGGCTTATTCTTGATGGACATACTACTATATATAGGGCAGCTCGGCCTCACCTAGAAGGATATTCAGTCAAGCATTTGAATCAAGGAAAGAACTGCGAGAATCACATAAGAGGAGTCTCTCTCCAAGCGAAGAAGGAAGATCTAGAAGCCGATTTAGTTTGGGTCTTTTTTTTTGGGTTGATATCTGTCACACGTGCAAAGAGGAAGGATATCATCTGCTGCAGGAAAAGTCGAGATTATGACAGTCATATTAGAAGGCCGAAGTAAAGAAGAGGACAAGTCAAGAAGGCAAGTCGAGTTGAAGTAGAAGAAATATCCGTCCAAAGCGAAAGGAACAAGGGTATAAAATTGGTGGTAATACTTCCCACGTGCTGCGTCTAGGGTTTCTAAAGAGGCCGAAAGTTGCAGACCTGATCTTAGAGGTCAAAATCTGAAGGGTAGCCAAAATTCAAAGAAAGGAAAGCTTTGACTAAGTGTTGACTTAGGCAAGAAGAAGAAGCAGTCAAGAAGTGTCTTGTGACTTGGTCTTGGAGAGGTTGTTGTGTCAAGGGCCTAGGTCTTGGAATTCGTCAATTGAAGTCTCTACAAGAAGAAGAATTCCTTTGGGTTTTCCTCTCAATTTGGAGAGGTTTTGGCCCTGGCTGATCGCCTACATTTTGTGTCTCTTGTCCCTTTATTGTTTATGCATTGGTAGTTGTTGGATGA
Organism: Pinus taeda; assembly: GCA_000404065.3. Lineage (NCBI taxonomy): Eukaryota > Viridiplantae > Streptophyta > Pinopsida > Pinales > Pinaceae > Pinus > Pinus taeda. The sequence goes on from APFE031463156.1 coordinate 23,455, forward strand.
AGAAGAACACTATAATAATCTAAGTAAAGAGAAGATCCTAATCTAAAGAAGTAAAAAGCATTCACAAACAGTTATCATAAGAAGAGAAATCACCTAATTGTTATGCCCTAGATTTCTCAACACGAACAACTTTGATACCAATGTAACGAACAAGGTTCTTATACTCAGAGGAATGCTCTGATACCAATGTAACGAACAAAGTTTGTATACTCAAAGGAATACTCCGATACCAATGTAACGAACAAGGTTTGTATACTCAGAGGAATGCTTTGATACCAATGTAAAGAACAAAGTTCATATACTCAGAGGAATGCTCTGATACCAATGCAACGAATAACGTTCGTTATAACAAGTTAAACACTCCAAAAGACTCGAAATATGTAGATCTCCATTGAAGATACAAGAATATATATTAAAATGTATGAATGAGAAAGTGATGTTACAAATGAGAGCGAGGGTCTGCTTATATACCCTAGGTAGGTGTCCCTTTATGAACGGTCATGTCCTTAGGGACATACCTCTTCATTAACCAATTATTAATTAATCATTATTTACGATGTGTTATTATTATTTATATCTATATTTTATTCATAACAGAGAGTACAATGTTCCAATTCATCAATCAAGAGACAAAGTCAATCCTTTAACTATGCAACAAACCAACCAAACAATATCCAAGAGATGAGCCCAATAGACAATTCTAATCAAAGTCAAAGTCTCCAAAACTTATCAAAGTCTATGTTCAATGGTCAATAGAATTTTAGGTCACAGTTGTTGGGACCCAGTCATAGACAGTTCAACTGCAGCCCTCCAGTTGCAGGGAGTACCTTATCAATGTAGCGACTACAACTGAATTTTCTTCGATCAATCCCTGCGGCTCTAGCTTAATTTCTTCTCCTCACATGTGTGAGCTCAGACCCTGCAATTTCAGACCTAAACAAACCAATCCGAAGAAGAGAAAGACGAAGATTCTTGATGATGATGTCCAAATGAGGTTGACTTGTCTTGTATTTATATGCTTCCAAGGGGTGCCCAATTTTCTTTAAAGTTGACCTGTACTTTCGTGTATATGTGGGTTTTCACCTTAAAAAATACATTTTTCCTTAACCAAATTAAATTCTTCCAAGGGCTAGGAGGGGTCTTTCTTGACGAGAAAGGTTGTCCAAAGGAGGGAATTTGTCCTTGAGCTTCCAGTTTAACACTCCCTCTCAGCTAGGGAGAAATTACTGACTGCAACATATGTCCCATCTCAAATATCTTGTTATCATCAAGTCAAATGCCACCACTGCTCATCTTTGCTCGTCTCTGCTCATCTCTGCTAAACACTCTCAAATCTAAAAGAAGAGTTTGACATCAGAGGGGAGCTAAAGCTACCACCCTCTATTAATAGGCGAGATCTACTTACCGCAAGGACAAGGATCACACTTTGTCCTATTGACCTGAGATGATAGGCGAGATATACTCAAGGATCACACTTTATCCTATTGTCTAGTGACAATAGGAGAGATCGACTTGAGGATCACACTTTGTCCTATTGTCTGTTGATCCTCCATCGAGAACCTTAAGAGTCAAGTGGTAGAACACCTGAATCCCATGACTTGAGTGAGATTGACTTACCTGGTCAGGTAAGGATCACACCCTATCTCAAGTCACATCAACCCATTGGCCAAATGGGGAGGACCAATCCCAACAAGCCCATCTTGTGGGTAGGATGCCAACTAGGGTATACTCTGTCACAGCGACAAAAGGTGAGGTTGACTTACCACAATGGTAAGGATCACACCCTATCTTATTGTCGAGAGGTCCCTCAACCCCAAGAGCTCTTACTACTCCATTCCTCACCTTGGGAGCTCAATAGGGAGGAAGAGCACACTCAGTGTTCTCGATCAGCTGGGACCCTTACCCAGGAGGGTCACATCCATCAATCCAAGTTGTTCCTTGAAGACCAAGAACTTCCCTTTCGGCAAAGTCTTGGTGAGTATATTTGTTATCTACTCATCAGCCAAAATGTGATGGAGCCTTACTACTCCTCTCTACACCATATCTCAAATATAGTGATATCTAATCTCAATATGCTTAGACTAGTCATGAAATACGAATTCTTTGCCAATAGGATCCCACTCTCGTTGTCGCAATATATCACGGTCGTATCCAAGACCTACTCAAACAACTCTCCAAAGAGCTTTCTCAACCAAAATGCCTCATAGCTAGCCATGCTAGCAGCAATATACTCTACCTCGGTTGTGCTTAAAGTTACAGACTTTTGTTTCTTGCTCATCCAAGATATCATGGCGAAACCCAAACTAAAGCAACATCCTAATGTGGTTTTCCTATCAATAACATTTCCAACCCAGTCAGCATCAGTGTAACCATGAAGTCTTACATCTCTGAGAGCATATCTCAAACCAAGGTTAATCGTCCCATGCAAATATCTCAGTACATGCTTAGCCGCAACCTAGTGTGCATGAAGGGGCTCAGTCATGAATTGACTCAAAGTGTTCACTGCAAAGCATATATCCAGACGGGTGTTCACAAGGAACATCAATGCCCCAATCAACTGACGGTACTCAAAAGGATTCACCAAATTAGGTCCAGCAACATCTTTACATAACCTCTTGAAGTTCATCTCCATTGGTGTGGCCAAGGACTTGCATTCTACCATTCCAAATCTTTCTAATAGCTTCATAACATATTTTCCTTAGGAAAGGAAAATCTCACCAGGTCTTTGCCAAACCTCTAGTCCCAAAAAGTAATACAGCATACCAAGATCCTTCGTTTCGAACTCAGAGGCCAGCTCCCTCCTACATTCGAGGATCAAGGGCTCACTACCTGTTAATAATATATCATCAACATATAAAACCAAAATCAAAGGCATACCTTGGACCACTTTGAAGTAGAGGTTTGGGCCTGCACTGCTTCTCATGAATCCAAGCTTCACCAAGTAACTGTTAATGCAGGCATCCTAGGCTCTGGGGGCTTGCTTTAAACCATATAGTGCTTTCTTTAACGTGCAAATGTGAGTCTTCCTATCCTTCATTTCAAATCCCTGAGGCTGCTCAACATATACTTCTTCCTATAGTATGCCATGAAGAAATGTTGTCTTTACATCCATTTGGTGAAGGGTCCATCCTTGACTAGCAGCAAGGACAACAATCGATCTAACAGTAGTGTAGCGGGCAACGAGAGAAAATATATCACCATATTCTTCTCCTTCTTTTAGGGAGAAACCTCAGGCCACGAACCTTGCTTTATACTTTTCAATGCTTCCATCAGTTGCATGCTAGATCTTGTATAGACATTTTGAAGTTACTACAAAATTTCCTTTATGTCTCAGAACAACATCCTATACATCATTCTTCATAATTGATTCATACTCTTCAGCCATGGCATCCTTCCAAGCCTATTCTTTCACAACGTCTTCAAAAGTAGGAGGCTCAACCTGGATGACAGTGCTCATAGCTACAACGTATCACTGGTAACGACATGGCTTCTTTCTTTCCCTAAAGGTACCTTTGGAAAGAACATGTCTCTCAGCATCCTGAAATGTATCATAAAGCCACAGTGGTCTCTTCCTAGCAGGGGGATCACTTGGAGGAGGGTCCAAGGGGTCCATAGGTTCCATGGGATCATCAACTATGTCCTTCTTAGATTCAGGCACAGAAGGACCTTTTAGTAGGTCCATGTCTTCATCTTTCCTCTCAGCAGGAGGAGAGGAAGGTCCCTTGCTTTTCCAAGGGCAGCATCTTCATCGAAAGTTACATCACATCTAAACTCAACCTTCCTTTGACCAGATATATATTCTAAATGCTTTAGAATTTTCACAGTATCCAACAAATGTACCTTTCTTTCCAGTGGCTTCCAACTTGTTCCTCTTGTCCTTCAGCACATGGAAATATACAAGGAAACCAAATAACCTGAGATGTCCAATATCAGGCTTCACACCTATGAATACTTCTTGGGAAGTCTTATTGTCCAAGGCTTTATGAGGAACCCTATTTTAAACATATATTGTTGTATTTGTAGCTTCTCCCTAGAGGAACTTCGAAAAATTTTGATCATGCAGCATAGCTTGGGCAACTTCCATGATGGACTCGTCCTTTCTTTCAACCACTCCATCTTGCTCAGGATTATAAGGTAAAATTAGTTTCCTTCTTGATTCCAGCTTGCTTGCAAGAGTCAACAAACTTATTTGACATATATTCTCCAACATTGTTAGGCCTAAAGACCTTGAGCTTCTTCCCTGTTTGATTTTCTATCAGCGCCTTGAAGTCCTTGAACATATCAAAGACCTTAGCTTTATGCTTTAGGTAAAATATCCATGTCTTCCTGGAGAAATCATCAATGAATATTATGTAGTAGAGATCTCTAATAGAGTGCACTGGCATGGGTCCGCATAGGTTAGAATGAATGAATTGAAGAATATCACTAGTCTTGTTCTTGCTAGAGGGCAATGCTCCCCGTGACTTCTTTCCACTGGCACAGCTTGGACATACTCCATCATGACTAGCTTGAACATCAGGCATCCCAGAGACTAGCTTCTTCAATTTCGGTAGGTCTTCATAATATAGATGTGCCAACTTTCGGTGCCATAGCTCACTTTGATGATTGGTGTCATGGACCATTGCCAACAGAGGTCTTCCATTGACTCTATAGAGCCCTTCAATTCTAGATCCCACAGTAAAAGCATCCCTCATGCGAGATTCCATAAGCCAGGTGAGGACTTTTCCTCTTATGAAAGCTACTCATTCCCTTGTCTTCCAAGGCAGAGATAGATACCAACTTCTTCTTTAATCTCAGAATGTACATCACATCATGAAGAAGAACAGATTCACCAAAGTCCAAATGAAAATTGACAGAACCATAACCCTTCACATGATGAGTAGTGTTGTCTCTAAGGATGATTTTCAATTTTGTCTCCCTCTCAACCAAGTTTGAAAGGAATTCTGTTAAAATTGGCTTCACTTTGGACAACTCCTTTGGGGAAGATAATTATGGAATTGAATTCCTCTCTTTGAGAGGACCAAAATCGACCTAAAGATCATCAAATTTGAATAGGTAAGAATATTTATTTATTTAAAAAGAAATTCTTCAAGTCATAACCTTATCAAGGCGGGAAAATTGAAAATTTGAAATTCAAATTTGCCTCCAAATGTCAAGATTGGCTTCACCTTCATAAGGACAAATTGTCATATATATAGAAGCATCCTCCATCTTCATTTGCATCATCACAAAGGGTTTCTAAGGTATGCCTCGAGCAGTCGTACTCAAGGAGGTCGAAGGTCAACTCTGGTTTTGGGTTCATCTTCTGCAACTAGGCCAAGATGCTTCGCTCAAGGTTTTTGCTGATCTAGTCTCTTTCGTATGGGCATATTCATCATCACATGTCTTACCTTAATAATTGAAAGGAAGGTTGAATCTGAGGGTTGGCTTGTGGATATTAAAGAGAAGCTACATTGCAGATCCATTGCTTCAGTCAGGGGCCACAAGCATTCCCTTCTCATAAGATACATGTCTAGAGCCCTGTCCAACCAGTGAAGGGTATCGTCATGTTGACCAAGGCAAGTTGCAGTTAAGATGAAGGGTTTTGGAACTGTTAAATAGATCAGCAACATCTCTACAAGAAGTCCTAACCAGATTTTCAGGAAGGTATCATCTGATCTCTATGACAAAATGTCTAAATTGCAGCCTATTAATTAAGCCATCATCTTATTTGAGACGGGGACTCTGAATCTCCTTACTGGCAAGTCATTTAGACTTCTAAATATTGTATTCTCTCTCTGCTGAACATTTTCAATCGATAATAAGAAGAATTGTTCAAGGGTTTTTCCCTGGCTTGAGCCATATTTTTGTGTCCTCTTGTCTTGGCTTGTCTTCTACATCTATGTTGAATGTTCTTTCATCAATTACTGTCATATCTTAATAGTTAATGTGATGGCTAATGGATTAATGAAGCTTATTATGGGCTTATGAAGTAACTGTGTTAAGCAAAGCTCATGTTATCTCAAATTTAACATGGTATCAGAGCTAGGAGAAGACAAGCCCAAGAGTAAAGAGAATCTCAAAAGGTTTATTAACAATTTTGAGCCTAATGCGAGTTTGATTGGCCTTCTTCCTAGGGAAAATGCAAGTTTATTATGGTCATATCTGTGAGGAAAAGATGTGTGTTTCAATAAAGAATTAAGGCGAGTTTCTATGGTAGTCTGAGATACCTCTCTATCTGTATTCTTCTTCTTCAGGGAGTCAGTTCAAATTGGTTATGTTCTGAGATACTAACTGTATGGTGATACTTCCGTTGACTGTGATACAATAACAGTCATGCGAGTTCCTTGAACTAAAACCTTGATATGAGTTTCTTGGCTAAATCGTGGTGCGAGAAACCCTCTTCTATCTGAACTATGATGATAAACAATATCAGCAATACCAATTAAAGATGCAAAGGACTGTGAGACTGGAGAGACCATCGTCTATCAATTCTGTGTCGTCACATAGATCAAATAGTGGTGTCATGATGTCGAGTGCTCCCTCGTCGTCAATTCCGCCTACAGGCCGGCCGAAGTCATCGTCTCCTTCATCGTCCTTCTCTAGGCACAACAAGGGTTGCCTCGCAATGGCAAAGATGATTGTCGAGGTCTGTTTATTTTTCCCTTTCTACATTTGTGATTCGACATTTTATTTGGATGTTTTTGTGGTTTCTTGGGGTCATAATTTCAGTAAATTATGCTGAAATTTAAACTGTGGTGGCCTCGTGCACGGCCCTTGTCACGGCGCTTGGAAATCGGGAGTAGCGAGTCACCAATAGGTTTCGTTGTATTACTGTCTCACTATCTTTCTCTTGCATTATTAGTTACAGGATTCACTTCAGTTACGAGTCTCACACCATTTGACCATCTAATACCATATACATAGAGAGCACATCTATGTGCCATGCCTAAACATGCGATGTACAAAGACGCCAAGATGGTATGAATGATGATTGTACATGCGTTATGCCAAAACTGTGTGCAATGACGGGACAGAGAGAATGTGATGCCCATAAATCATACAATGCCACGATGGAACCAGAACCATGACACATTTGTCGAGACTGTAAATATATATGCGATGACATAGCCATATGGATCATACAACGCCTCATGAATTAGTGAGCCATCGAATCATCAAATAAGAGTATTACCTAACCCATCCAATTTGAGCCATCACATCAATACATTATAGAGAGGATAAATAGGCCAGCTAAATTTGACATCAAGTTCACAGATAGGAGATGTAAACCATAGGATTGTGGTGTGATCTAAGAATATTTGTGCCATAGAAAAGAATAGGAGCGAGATTCACAGAGGTACATCGATCTGTCACAGAAATAAAGAGCAAATCTAAGTCAAATATGCGAGTCACTATAATATCATGTGAACTTATGTGTTTTGAATGAAGCAATATGGATGATTATATATATAGATATAGATTCGTGTGATACGGTGCCTCTTGTAGGCAAACCGACTCAATATGGCGAAATATCTTCATACTATTTTGTAAAGGATTTGTCTTTGTTTATAAGGTTGCAAGGAAGTGTTGCTATAGCAATATTTAGAGGAAGATTTGAGAGGGCCAAGAGGACTAGTTCTAGTCGCAATCATGTTTTCGTGGGCCACAGAAAAAGGGTTGTTGTTACAGCAATTTGAAAGGTCTGGTTTGAGGACTAGCTTAAATCCTTTGCCCTGGTCACAGTCATCTTGAGGAACAATGCAGTTATATCAACTATGGATTGTTGGTCAAACTGATAATGGGCAGAGGCCAAACCCATTTCCTAAGACAATGACTTAAAAGGAATCTACAGGAAACAAAATCAATATGAAATATCAATAGATCCAAAGAAGTACCCCAAATCGACTAGCAAGGACGTTGACTCAACTTTTTGCAAAATTTTAGTATAGGGGAATTTAATAAGGTAACTTCAGTTTACAATGCTTTAATGATTTATTATATTTGCAAAGAAACAAAGACATAAAGGAGGATACAATTTGTATACTCTTGTCTACATTTAGGCATTCGATGGAAATGGGTGATTAAGGATGCAACGCTCACTCCCACTGACCTCATTATTGGTTATGTAACTGCTTTAATGTGGAATGCAATAGAATGAACGCGGAAGTTGAGCTTCAAAGCAGCCATATCTAGACAAAGTTGTCATCCCTCTATTACCTGCATGCTCTGGAAATAGAAAAAAGAAGTGGGCCTCTCCCTAATACAAGTTCAGTCCATTACCTCTTGGTTTGGGTACTATCTTAAGAACCAAAACTAAATATTGAAGCTGCATATTCAAGGGTAACGTTGAACAGGAAAAGCAGAATAACCAGGACCTAGTCTAGACTCTAGAGATCAAATCAAATTAAATATCAATCCACTTTTGACAGATGATTGAACATGGAAGATGCTAGTGCAAATTGCATATGACAGGGACGAGTTATAAAGGAAATAACACTGCTAGACATGGCCAGTTAAAAGGCTGATATGTATGAATGTATTCCCTAAAAGATTATAGACCTTGGTTAGATATGATTATAAGAACATATGCTCACGCAAATCTTACTTTGAGTCTTTACAGTCATTACAACACTCAAATGTTGGTTCAACTTCAATAAAGCCCAGATAGTTGATTGAGTCTTTGTGTTAAAATAATACAATGAACTCAGAACAGCTGATGTAATGTTCCAAATTAAGTAAATAATGATATGCAAAGCAAAAACGATTTACAACACAAAAATTGTGAACAATCAGCAAATGCTCATAAAAACTCTGGAATTAAGAACTAACTGAGCCATTTTATTAATCAATGGAGAAAGTACAATAGGATGGAGGAATGCACCTGGGCTTGCCTCAATGGCAAGCGTGATAGAATCCAGGTGATAATATAATGATTTCAAATGTTGGAAATGACTGCTCCTCTAATGCTCTGCGTTGCCCAGAAAACTTCACTACTGCCTGGAAAGGGACTATAAGAAACTCCTCCGGTGCTCAAAAAATGATGAAACTTCAGCCACAAACTCCTTGGCCAAAACCCACAAAAACCCAGATATGGTTTGGCCCGATTTGGAATTCCCAAAATCGACCCCCAAAGGCACTATTCAATCCCTAGCGATTCTACATTGTTTGCTGCAAATATATGGCTTAAAACCCCACCTCCGATGCTCAGAAAATTATGAAACTTTATATTAGGGATCCTTGTCAAAAACCTAGAAAAACCTAGAAAGAATTTTGGCTGGTTTAGACTTTTGAAATTCGACCCCCTTGGAGCCCAACTTCAGCTGCAATTGCAAAACTCGGCCTACTTTAAACTGCTTGTAAATCCTCCCGAAAATGCCCCCAAAGTGCTGGGCTAACCCTTGCTATCCAATCCCTGACTTCTTGGGTCGGCTCTTGACCTAAGACACCTGCTCCTAAGCTCCACGAAAAACTGTTGAGTGGCCTCTATGATGTCCCCTAACCCAGCAATTCAAACTGCTGGAATGTTGGCTCTGCTGGTTGTAAAACTCAACAAGATTGTTGGTCTATTGCTGCTATCTCAGCTCTCTAACTCTTCGACAAACAATCTGATCTCTGATGGCCTCTATCTCCCTCTGTGTATTTTCTGGTTGCCCAGAAATACACACTCCCCGCTCTGCGTTGGTTGGTGGTGCTATGTCACTGCCTTGGAACTCCTGAAATCCTTGTAGAAATGCCTCTCTAGAGCAGGCACGGATGGTCCCTCGAAGTAGAGGTTGAATCTCCCAATTGAGAGATTCGTGGCCAAACAGTCGGTTGACTCAGCCAAACAACAGAGTGAACAATCAAGTGATTTTGTTTGCAAGATGTATGAATGAATCCCAAAATGAGAGTTTCTCCCTCCTTATAACTCCTTGGGCCTCCCTTGCCTCATGTGGGCCCCTCCATCCACCTATTCGACTTTCCCTCCAAGCTATTTGAATTCCCATGTGCGTGGCCTCACATTCCACTAGCAACCAAATTAAGCCGAATTGCCTCCTAAGCCCCTAAGTTGAAAATGATGGGTTCTCTTCCTTAGCCAAAATTGTGCAAAATGGTGTAGCAACACCCTGTTACAAATGTGTTTGAGAAGGGACATGACAACTGGATTGGAATAGCACTGAAATCCAAGCCCAGACCTTGGAGAAAGATTTAAAGACTCCCTGATCTGTTAAGATAGGATCCTTTCATGGATTATTGATTATTGATGCTTATATCTAAGGATGAAATTCTTCTAAAAACTATCATCGGATTTAAAAGAAAAATGAACAATCATATATTCTGAACTTGATAAATACCTGATGGAATAAAGGTATGCCTATGACATTTGGTTTTAGGAGCAGTTTACCTCTAACATGGATGTCTTATCTCTTTAGTCTCAGAGGGACTCGTCTGTTGAACTCTCCCAGTGAGTATATGACATTCCTATTTATGGAAATGCATTGTCAGAATCATGGCATGATTGATTATCTTCAAATTTAATGGATCTCATGATGAGCAGATTGCCAGATGGATATTATGCACCTTATCAAAGGGAAAAGACTGATCATATTGTAGAACCATCTCTGGAAAGACAAGATGAACCATGTCGTCTCCCTGAGTGAGAAGGAGTAAGAACAATTAAGTATCTTCCTTAAAAAGTCGTGGTATCGTGAATTTGCAGGATTCAGAGGATTGCTAAGTACAACTAAGATCTTTGTTGCCAATATGATGAATTGCAAGTTAGTTATTATATATATATATACACACACACACACACACATCTTTATGCTACTAGATGGAGCAATGAGGTTCCCATTGATGAACCAATCAGAAAGAGCCCCAGTTTTTTAACAGTAGCCTGGCACTATCCCCTTTATGAAGGGATCTTTGGTTAAGATGGAATATTGAGCTCTAGGAGCTCCTGAAGGCTTGGGGTACTTATTGAGCTATGAGCAACCATAGGGTGAGCAGTTCACCTTCCCCTATAAGTGCACGACATACAGGGTGAGTAGTTCGCCTTCCCCTGTGACGGATGACATTTGTGTAGGGGGAGTGGTCCACCTTCCCCTGCAATTGCAGGCACATGTATGTAAGGTGAGTGGTTCACCTTCCCCTACTATTGATGACATATGCATAGGATGAGGGGTTCACCTTCTCTTATGGCATATGAGTAGGATGAGTGGTTCACCTTCTCCTACGGATACCCCGGTGAGAGATGCATTCAGGCATCTGCATATGGCATGTTGGTGGGGCGTCGTTCACCCTTTCCCCACATGTAGGATGTTCATTCCCTACAATTGATGGTTGACATGTCAGTGGGACGTGGTTCATCCTTTCCCCAAGAGTAAGATCCTTCCTACGAATGATTGGTTGGCATGCATGTAGGACATGGTCTATCCTTTCCCTATGTGTTGTTATGACATGTGTTTGTAGGATGTGGTTTATCCTTTCCCTACGTGTGGTTATGACATGTGTTTGTAGGATGTGGTTTATCCTTTCCCTATGTGTGGTTGTTACATGTGTTTGTAGGATGTGGTTTATCCTTTCCCTATGTGTGGTTGTGACATGTGTTTGTAGGATGTCGTTTCTTCTTTCCCTACGTATGTTTATGAACAGGATGTGATATATTCTTTCCCTGCTGGTGTTCCTACATCATCCTACCCATGTAGTCTGGGAGACAAGGGAAGTACCTCTCATCTAGCCAATGAGTTGGGAAAATTGGTTTGGGACCATAGCACTACCGATGGACGCATCGTGTATTGCCGTACTCCCAATGTCTAGGATGAATGATGTTCAACAAACTTGATCACTTGAGATCAAGTTTGGTTGCAATTTTACATCAAGTTATGTGGACTGACTTTAGTCAATGGAGAGTGGCAAGGCCTTATGACTCACTCTCGATCGATTCTTCTTTATTATCTATATCGGTGTTCAACAAAGTTGAGACAAGATACAAAGATGGTTCATGGCAACAGGATGGCATGATGATCAGTAACAATGGCTAAAGGTTTGACAGGTGAAATTCTCCCTAGTTGAGAGGAAGAGTTAAATTGGCAACTAGGGCCAAATTTCAATTTGGACAACTCCTTTGGGGAAGATAATTGTAGCATTGAATTCCTCTTTTTGAGAGGACCAAAATCGACCTAAAGATCATCAAATTTGAATAAGGAAAAATATTTATTTATTTAAAAAGAAATTCTTCAACTCATAACCTTATCAAGGCAGGAAAATTGAAAATTTGAAATTCAAACTTGCCTCCAAATGTCAAGATCGACTTCACCTTCATAAGGACAAATTGTCATATATATAGAAGCATCCTCCATCTTCATTTGCATCATCCACAAAAGGTTTCTAAGGTATGCCTCAGGCAGCGTACTCAAGGAGGTCGAAGGTCGGCGTTGGCTTCGGGTTCATCTTTTGCAACTAGGCCAAGATGCTTCGCTCAGGGTTTCTATTGATTTGGTCTCTTTCATATGGACATATTCATCATCACATGCCTTACCTTAATAGCTGAAAGGAAGGTCAAATCTAAGGGTTGGCTTGTGGATATTAAAGAGAAGCCGCATTGCAGATCCATTGCTTCAGTCAAGGGCCGCAAGCATTCCTTCTCATAAAAGGGTCGAGATACATGTCTAGAGCTTTGTCCAACTAGTGAAGGGTATTGTCATGTTGACCAAGGCAAGTCGCAGTTAAGATGAAGGGTTTTGGAACTATTAAATAGATCAACAGCATCTCTACAAGAAGCCCTAACCAGATTTTCAGGAAAGTATCATCTTATCTCTATGACAGAATGTCTAAATTGCAACTTATTAATTAAGCCATCATCTTGTTTGAGATAGGGAATTTGAATCTCCTTACTAGCAAGTCATTTAGACTTCTAAATATTGTATTCTCTCTCTACTGAACATTTGATATTGATAATAAGAAGAATTATTCAAGGGTTTTCCCCACGTTGGGGTTTTTCCTTGGCTTGAACCATATTTTTGTGTCCTCTTGTCTTGGCTTGTCTTCTGCATCTATGTTGAATGTTCTTTCATCAGTTACTCTCATATCTTAATGGTTAATGTGATGGCTAATGGATTAATGAAGCTAATTATGGGCTTATGAAGTAACTGTCTTAAGAAAAAATCATGTTATCTCAAATTTAACAACTTCCCGATATCCAGAGAAATGTCTAGAAGCCCCACTATCTAGCAACAAACTATCATACGAATCTGGAGGGGAAGAACTAGAAAGACCAAAAATAAGTGTTGAAGAATGTCACTAGTTTTGGTCTTCATAATTGTTGTTGTACTCATTTCAATATGTATCCTATGTAACAAACAAGAGAAGAAAAGAAAAAGTTATTATTATTATTATTATTATTAAAGCATGGGTTTCATGCTCATTATTGATGGTCTTCTAGGTAAAAGCATGTTCTTCATGCTTCTAGGGTTTGCTAGGCCTTAGTATTTATTGTCATGGGTCAAAGAAATAAACATCGTGTTTATAAGACCCTTCCAGGCAAAATGTAATTGTAAAAATAATTATTTTTTAGTCTAAAAAGTCCTAAAAACTACAAAAGTACAAGTCATCCTTAAGGAGGGAACTTGACCCCGAGGAAAGGCTATATAAGGAAGTAATTTGACCTCATTTAGCACTCACTCACTCATCAAGTTCTATCTATCAAAAGGAGAGTTCGATCTGTAGCTAGGAGAAGCAGAAAAGGAGAGCGAAGGTCTAGGAAGCAAGAAGAATCCAAGAAGGAATGTAAAATCTCTGTTTTGGGCTCTATCTCTCTCACACGTGCGATATTCTAGGGTTTCTGGTGCTGCAGAAGTAGGCCGAAGTTGTAGGTCAGAGTTGCAGTAGGACAAAGTGCAAAATCTTGTAGATAGAAGGAAGAATACCCTACCTTGACCATGTTGACCTTGGGAGGAGTTGTCTTTCTCTAGGAAGGTCTCAAGAGCAAGTAGGATTAGGGTTGCTAGACAAGCTGCAAGACTGAAATTGCAAGGTCGAAGTTGCAAGACGAGTTGCAGTGTTGAAGCTGGCAGGTCGAAGTTGCAGGGCGAGTTGCAGTATTGAAGTTGGCAGGTCAAAGTTTGTTAAAATTGGCAACTAGGGCCAAACTCCATGTGGGTCATCTTACTTATGGCACGTGATATTTTTCTTGGATTCCTCTCATCGAGAGGTGTAGGATTGATCTAATGATCATACGATTCCAACAAGTATTTATGGAGATATGAATTTATTTGTATTTACTTGACAAATTGTCAAGGTCAGCCAACAGCGAAATGTGTGGGACACATGCTCAGTGTTTCATATAAATACAAGTGAGGTTGAGGCATTATTCCATCATCTCATCTCTCACATTCTTCTCTCCTTTATTGATTAGGTTTACACACAACGAGCAGCACACACACGTGGGAAAGAAGAGGACAAAGTTAGAGGATGCAAGAAAGAAGGATGCAAATCTGTTTGACTACATTGACTTTGACCAGGGCTACAACAAGTCATTTTTACCAGCGTTGACCAAGCGTTGACCTTTCAGGAGTGCGGTTTTGGTGTGGCTGCCTCTCTTAGGCAGGCCGCAGATTTTGGCACACAAACTGAGGCATTCTGACCTCTGGTTTGACCAGCATTGATTGCCCTAGTTTGTGGCAGCAGGTTGACTTCACTGGACTGCAGTTTGACTGAGTTTTCAGACTGGTTATGAGCTACCTCTTCTTGCTGTTGGAGGCCTAGATGACTGGGAAATTGACCAAGCATATTGGAGGTCAATTTCATCTTGTTTGACCAGATTTGACTTTGTTGGTTAGGGTTTACTGCTAGTGTCCTAAAATTACAGATTTATGTATTTGTACTATTTCTCTCTCTGCTGAACAATTGAAGATTATAGAAGAATTGATCAAAGGGTTTCCCCACATTGAGTTTTGTCCCTGGCTAGCCGCCACATCTGGTGTCTCTTATCTTGGCTTGTTTTCTATCGATCTATTAATGTTTTATCTGCATTTTACTATATGTCAATGTGATTGCTAATCAGTGGCTAATAAGAAGAAATTGAAGTAAACTGCACTAAGCATAGAACATTCCATAAATTAACATGGTATCAGAGTTGAGGTGAAGATAAAGCCCGAGCAAGAGCAATCACCGAAGGCTGTTGAAGCAATCGTAAAGACTTCATGGGGTCCTCATTACACTTCCCCGCTGAAAACAAGTTCCGTGAGAAGTCTAACTATCATGGATGGAAGATGTCTCTCGATCTAACATTGGAAGAGCAGGAAGTGTTGGACCATGTGAAAGGCATAATCATTGAGCCTCCATCAAATGCATCTGTTGTTGCAAGTAACAAGTGGACTAGGGGTGAAGTCAAAGCAAAGAAGATCATACGGGACTCTGTCGACAAGCACCTGGTGGCCTACGTTTCCGAGCTGACCACCTCCAAGGAAATCTACAATAAATTAGTAAGCTTATTTAAAGTTAGTGATGCAATTCAAGTTTTGTTCCTTAAGAATAAGCTGAAGGAAATTAAGAAGGGCAAAGATAAAGAGTATGCAAGCCTACTTCTTAAGGATCACCGAGACCAAGAATGATCTCCTATCAATTGGGGAAGTCATTCCTAACAAGGAACTGACCATCACAACTCTTGGAGGGCTCCCATCTGAATGGTATGTATTCAGAACCACTCTCCTCAACAATAATGTAATTCCAAGATTTGAGGAATTGATGGTGAGATGCATTCAAGAAGAGACAAGGATGGAAGAGCAAGAAATGCCTGCATTTAGAGGCAAACCCACTGCTTTCTCCTCCCATGCTAAAAGGAGAAATAATTTTGGGGCAAAATCTAAGGGAAAGGCTGGATCAAAAGGTGGAAGGAAAGGAAGATGTCTCATTTGCAACAAAATTGGCCACTATGCGAGGGAATGACCTGATAGAAAGGACACATCTCATGACGATGATCAAAATCACTCCAAGAGCAATTCCAACAACAATCAAAGGAAGGGCAGGTTCAATGGAAAAGGAAAGAGGATTGTCGGAAATCAAGGAAGTGGTCAACCCTCCAAGAAGGCAAGAAACTCCAGGTATGAATCTAACGTTGTTAACGATAAGCAAGATGAATATTATTTGATATCGGCCCTCTCTACTACTTCTCCTCTGGACTCGTTGGGCAATTGGCTTATTGATAGTGGTGCCTCAAGGCACTTCACTGGTTACAAAGAAGCTCTCTCTAATCTGATAGAGAAGGAGACCAACCTGGAAATTATTCTTGGTGACAACTCCAAATATCCTGTGAAAGGCATAGGGAATGTCTCTCTTCAATTGAATCAAGGTAATACAATTCATTTGCAAGAAGTCCTATATGTACCTGATCTCAAAAAGAACCTAGTGTCCATTTCGACAATGGAAGACAAAGGCTACAAGGTGGCCTTCATCGATGGCAAGGTATGTGTATGGAAAAAGAATTTTAAAGATGCTTTCACTCTTGGGTTTCGGGTTGACTCTCTATATCAAGTCGGAGGAAGTCCGCTGGGTGTCATGTCTTGTGACACATCTCTTCAGTCCGAACTATGGCACCGAAGGTTTGCCCACCTTCATTATAAAGCTCTACCCGATGTAAGATAAATGGTGACAAGGATGGCCGAATTTAAAGTAGAGCAAGAAGGTGTATGTCTGGGATGTGTCGAAGGAAAGCTCAAAAGGGGACCATTCCCCACAAGCCATCGCGAGACTTCCGGTATATTACAATTGGTTCACTCTGACATATCTGGTATGATGCTTGTGAACTCCTTGGGAGGATATTTATATTACCTCACTTTTACAGATGATTATTCTCACAAGACTTGGATATACTTCTTGAAAAAGAAGGATGAAGTGTTCTCCTGGTTCCGTCACTTCAAAGCCTTGATCGAGAATCAAATCGAGAAGAAGATTAAGATCTTAAGGAATGATAATGGGACTAAGTATGAATTCAATGAGTTACATGACTTTTGCAAGGAAGTTGGCATTAAGAGGGAGACCACAACACCATACACTCTTGAGCAAAATGGTGGCGGAAAGGAAGAATCATACGATTATGGAAGCTGTTCGTTCCATGCTTCATGATCAAAGGCTTTCGAAGTTTCTATTGGCCGAAGCTGCAAATACCGTCGTATATGTTCAAAATCGATGCCCTCATCAAGCATTGGATTCCAAGACTCTCGAAGAGATGTTCACTGGTAAGAAACCTAATGTATCTCATTTTAGAATTTTTGAAAGTCCTGTTTATTTTCATGTGCCCAAAGAGAAAAGGAATAAATTGGGTGCATCTAGAAAGAAGGGAATCTTCGTTGGCTATAGCGAAAATACTAAGGGCTATAGAATCTATGTGGTTGGTCAAAGGGAAGTTGAGATTAGCCATGATGTCACCTTTGACGAAGATATGGCTCTTAGCAAAGTTGACAATCTTCCTATACTACAGAAATCTGGAGAAGCTGACACCAGCAAACCAGAGGAAAAGCAGGATGAAACAATGCCCGAAGTGGAAGATCCCATGGACCCTATTGATCCCCCTCCGCAAGAGCCTTCCTCTTCTAGGAAGAGGCCCTCATGGCTTAGGGGGGCACTTGATGATGCTGAAGGACACATTGCACCCAGAGGGACTTTCCGGGAAAGCAAGAAGCCAACCAGGTATCATGGATACTTGACCATTATGAGCACGATCATTCAAAATGAGCCCTCATTGTTCACTGACGCTGTGAAGCATCAAGTATGGAAGGATGCTATGACTGAGGAATACGAGTCCATCATGAAGAACGATGTCTGGGGTGTGGTCCCCAGACCCTAGGACAAAACTGTTGTCACTTCGAAATGGCTTTATAAGATAAAGCATGGAGCTGATAAAAGTGTTGAAAAGTATAAGGTTCGTTTTGTAGCTTGTGGCTTCTCTCAAAAGGAAGGTATAGACTATGACGAGATATTTGCACCTGTTGCCCGATATACCACCATCCGCTCGATCATAGCCCTTGCTGCTTCGCAATGCTTCGCAAGGATGGAACCTACATCAGATGGATGTCAAGATCCAATTCTTGCATTGTTTGATCAAAGAGGAAGTCTATGTGGAACAACCCGAAGGATTTGAGATTCATGATCGAGAATCTCACGTATGCAGGTTGAAGAAAGCCCTCTATGGGTTGAAGCAAGCACCCTAGGCTTGGTATGCGAGAATCGATAGCTACCTGATGAAGTTAGAATTCACTAAGAGTGAAGCCGACCCTAACCTTTACTTTAAGGTTGAAGCTGATAAACCTCTCATACTGGTGTTGTATGTTAACGACCTCTTTCTAACAGGTGCAAACGCTCTCATTCACAAATGTAAGAGGGAGTTGGCTTCCGAGTTTGAGATGAAGGACCTAGGACTGATTCACTATTTCCTAGGACTGAAAGTCTAGCAGAAGCCATGGGAGATTTTCCTATCTCAAGGAAAATATGCGGTGAAGATATTGAAGAGATTCGGTATGGTGGACTGCAAGCTTGTGACTACCTCTATGGAGCTTGACTTCAAGAAGTTAAGCGATAGTGTTGTCGGACCTGTTTTTCAAAATGCTACCGAGTATCGTCAACTCATCGGAGCATTGATGTTCTTGGTGAACTCCCATCGGATATATGTTTTGGAGTCAACACATTGAGTCAACATATGGTTGAGCCTCACCCCACACATTGGATTGGTACCAAGAATCTATTGAGATACCTTCGTGGCACAATCACTCATGGGTTGAGATACACTACCGGAGATGTGAGAATACATGGATATACCGATGTTCATTGGACAGGTAGTGTGGTGGACCAAAAGAGCACTTCCGGGTGCTGCTTCACTTTGGGATCCGCCTCGATATCCTGGATGAGCAGGAAGCAGAAGTCGGTGGCTTTGAGCACCGCTGAGGCAGAGTACATTGCTACGAGTATGGCCTCTTGTGAGGTTGTCTGGTTACGAAAGCTCTTCAGTGAGCTGTTTGGATTTACATTGAATACTACCATGATCCTGTGTGACAACTAGAGCGGGATTCGTTTATCATAGAATCCTGTATTTCATGATCGCTCCAAGCATATCGATATCAGGTACCACTATATCCGAGATATGGTGCAGTGGGGAGCAATAAGGCTCCAACATATCGGTATAGATGAGCAGGTCGCCGACATTTTGACGAAGCCCCTAGGAAAGGTCAAATTCTTGACTTTCTGAGAACAACTTGGAGTCGTTGAGAGACCCTCTTATGAGGGTCTTGTATGATAGATGCACTGAGCTCTGGGAGCTCGGGGGGGCGTGGGGTACTTCTTGGAGCGACATGTGACCACAGGGCGACTCACCCTCCCCTAGTGGTGCGTTATGTACAAGGTGAAAGGTTCAGCCTTCCCTTGTGATACCCCATGGCGACTTAGGGACAGGATGATTAGTTCTCCTGTCGAGGCATCCTACCCATGCAATTTGGGACTCATGGGAAGTACCTCTCATCTAATCAATGAGTAGGGAAATGGGGTTAGGGACCATAGTAGTACTATCAATGGACACATCGTTGTATCTACTGTACTCCCTATGCTAGGATGACCTCCATTGATCTAGGATCAATGAAACTGATCTGGGATCAGTAAGAGTGGTATGACACACTCTCTGGGACTGACTTTGAGCTAGTGGAGGATGGTATGATACATCTTCGATCATTTCTTCTTCTTCATAATTCAGCAGAGCAGAGCTGAGCTGAGCAGTGCAGGGCAGTGCATTTGATGGTTGAGATAGTACCGACGGTCAGATGCATTAGCAGATGGAGTTATCCCTAGTTGAGAGGGAGTGTTAAAATTGGCAACTAAGGCCAAACTCCATGTGTGTCATCTTATTTAGGGCAACTGATATTTTTCTTGGATTCCTCTCATCGAGAGGTGTAGGATTGATCTAACGATCATCCAATTTCGACAAGTATTTATGGAGATATGAATTTATTTGTATTTACTTGACAAATTGTCAAGGTCGGCCAACAATGAAATGTGTGGCACACATGCTCAGTGTTTCATATAAATACAAGTGAGGTTGGGGCATTATTCCATCATCTCATCTCTCGCATTCTTCTCTCCTTTATTGATTGGTTTTACACACAAGGAGCAGCACACGCACGTGGGAAAGAAGAGGACGCAGGAAAGGACACAGATCTGTTTGACTGTGTTGACTTTGACCAGGGCTGCAGCAAGTCGTTTTGACCAACGTTGACCTTTTAGGATTGCGGTTTTGGTGTGGTTGCCTCTCCTAGGCAGACCGTACATTTTGGCACACAAACCGAGGCATTTTGACCTCTGGTTTGACCAGCATTGACTGCCCTAGTTTGTGGCAGCAGGTTGACTTCAGTTGACTGCAGTTTGACTGGGTTTTTAGACTGTTTATGAGCTACCTCTTCTTGTTATTGGAGGCCTAGATGAAAGGGAAATTGACCAAGCATATTGGAGGTCAATTTCATCTTGTTTGACCAGATTTGACTTTGTTGGTTAGGGTTTACTGTTGCTTTCCTAAAATTACAAATTTATGTATTTGTACTATTTCTCTCTCTACTGAACTATTGAAGATTATAGATGAATTGATCAAAGGGTTTCCCCACATTGGGGTTTGTCCCTGGCTAGCCGTCAGCCCACCACATCTGGAGTCTCTTGTCTTGGCTTGTTTTATGTCGATCTATTAATGTTCTATTTGCCTTTTACTATATGTCAATGTGATTGCTAACAGTGGCTAATAAGAAGAAATTGAAGTAAACTGCACTAAGCATAGAACACACCATAAATTAACAAAGTTGCAGTTTGAACTTGAAGTTGGTTGGTGCAAAATCAGGGAAGGACTTGTTGGAGGGTTGACTTGGTACTTGGAGAACGACTTGGTCTAGGGTTTGGGTATTTGTATTTCAACTGACACAGATTCTATAAGAAGACAAGAGTATTCCGGGTTTTCCCCTTGGAGGGGTTTTTCCCTCACTGTGTTGAGAAATGTAACTAAAATTGGTCTTCATAATTGTATTTGAGTCATGATGTAATAAACTTGTCAAAAGAAAGAAAAAGAAAAATTTATTGAAAAAGAAAAAAAATTTGGCATGGGTTTCATGCTCATTGTACGCTTCTAGGGTTGTGCCAAAATTATAGTAAGAGTCAAGACCCTTCTTAGGTTCCTTATGTCAAAGAAGAAAATTATGTTTTTGTGTCTCAAGCCTCCATCCTACAAGTCGGCTACATCCTCTACAAGTCGGCCTCCAGATCATCATGTCAGCCTAATAGAACAGATTGAAACAACTATATAAAGGAGCATTCGACCTAGTTTGAGAGGGGAGGAAAAAAAAAGCAAGTTCGGTTCTGCAATTACTAATGAAGGAAAAAGGAATGCAAGGAAGCCTACAAGTGAAGGAAATATATAGCGAAAGAGAGAAGTTATTTGTCTAATGAATGGCAACCAAAATATTTACTTTTCTGCCACAAAAGTGAAGTATTGCAGAGCTATTACAGTACCGAAGTTACAGATTTAAGGACCGAAGTCACAGATATAATACAGGGCCGAAGTTACACATTTGTTACCAGGATGAAGGACCAAAGTTACAGATATAATGCAGGGCCGAAGTTACAGGCTTGTTGCAGAATTGAAGCTATAGAATTGCAGAGAGGGACAAGGCTCGTGTTCGTCTTTATTCTTAAAGAACTCATTGATGTTGACCCATGAAGAAACAAACCAAAAGTTGACTTATCTTCATAGAGGCTGGCTTGATGATGGAGAAAGGTCTAGGTCTTCGTCAAAGGGTCTTGATTGTCTCATTTGATATGGTTCTTAAAGAAGAGGAGGTTTTTTGGTTTTCCCCTCAAAGAGGGGTTTTGCCTTGGCTGAGAGCCCGCATCTTTGTGCCATTGATCTTTATGTTTCGTTTTGATAATTGCTTGATGATAAGAAGACACAGAGAAACTAAAGAAAAACTATAAGAAGACAACTAAAAGATCACAAGTAATTATCATGTTAAGAAAATCTTTCTGCCTTTATGATTTTCCAACATGGTACCAGAGCTATGGTGAATATGAAGAAGGACGAAAAAGGCAGCTTGAAGATCTTTGTGAAGAACTCTGAAGCAAATTCTGTTGAAACACAATGAGAATTCTGGGAACACAGTGGAGACTATGGCATTGAAGCATTTCAGGAATACAAGATATATATACTAACTATGATGACAGAAAAATGCAATTACAAGTCTCTACTCCAATACAAAACTTTGAGACTGTAATACATACATTCAAATAACAGTAAGAAAATAGTCCTATAGCAAGGAAAGAATCCGAAAATTTTGAAGTTCTGTTGCAAAGGTGATAAACAAGACATTCAAGTCTACCCACAACAAAGGTACAGTGGTACCATAGTAACCTGATGATTGCAGTAATAAGCATGATACTAACAGAAGAAGACCGAAACTACATTAATCTGCCTATCTGAAATTGCAAGTCTATCATCCGAAGTTGCAGGTTGCAGTTCAGTGATTTGAAGAAAATTACAGCGATCTGAAGCATGGTACGAAGTTGCAGTCCAGTGAACTTGAACAGGAAGAATTGCAATGATATTTCAAAGGCTTAAAAATTGCAATAAGGAAGTGACATATGGTTTATAAAAACCAAGTTAAAGATCTATAGCATCACTCTTTAAACGAAAGTAGCAGAAGTTAATCTTGGCATCCTTGAAGGAAGAATTTAAGAGGGTACAATTTTATCTTTAAAAATAAAGGTTGCTTACAAGATAGAACGAGGTACGTATAATATTTTTAGATTTGACTCAATTTGATTAGGCTTTTGAATTCCTATTATCTTGATTGGAGGATATCTTAGCTGACCCGTTGATGATGTTTGGATCCTAGAGAAGGAGGGTATCATTGGTCTTGTGGAGCTTCGGCCTTGGATATGATACCTAGATCCCTATGGGTTGGTGTTAGGGCGGAAGCCTGATGGTACCCGTTCTGACAGATGCCTAGATAACACCTTAGTCCCAATTGTTTCCTAGATCCTTGATGAGTGTATGACACTGGAATCCCTGAGTTGGATTCTTTGTACTAGTGTCATGAAACTTGGATCTTTGATGAGGATACCTTGGTAGTGATGGTATCCTATAGAATTCTTCTTGGATTTGGAACGCTTCAAATTGACATCAACCTAGTACCAGTTGAACAATTATGAATATCTCCCTAGTTAAGAGGGACTGTTGAGAAATGTAACTAGAATCGGTCTTCATAATTGTATTTGAGTCATGATGTAATAAACTTGTCCAAAGAAAGAAATAGAAAAGTTTATTGAAAAAGAAAATTATTTTTGGAATGGGTTTCATGCTCATTGTAGGTCAAGCCTCCATTGTAGGTATCTAGGGTTGTGTCAAAATTATAGTAAGAGTCAAGACCCTTCTTAGGTTCCTTATGTCAAAGAAGAAAATTATGTTTTTGTGTCTCAAGCCTCCATCCTACAAGTCAACTCTATCCTCTACAAGCCAGCTCTACAAGTCGGCCTCCAGATCATCATGTCGGCCTAATAGAACTAATTGAAACAACTATATAAAGAAGCATTTGACCTAGTTTGAGAGGGGGCAAAAAAAGCAAGTTCGGTTTTGTAATTACTACTGAAGAAAAAAGGAATGCAAGGAAGCCTATGTGAAGAATCGGTGACTCGATTCCTACTGCAACAAACTAATGATATTTCTCCTATTTGTTAAATTACTTTGAACAAATTACTTGCAATTTTCTATGGCAAATATCGAAATGCATACACTGTAGCCTACACAAAATAAAATACTGCGGAAACTAAATACTGCACTGGAGAGAAATAAACACACACACAATTACACTGTTGTTTTTGGAGAAACGTCCCTGGAAAAACCCAATGTCGGAAAACCGGTGCAGCAGCTAAGGGTTTTATTATTATGCATTAGTAATCAAAGTACAAAACATTAGATGCCCTAACTGGCAATCTGATACAGAGAATAAACTAGCAGAGAGGTAGCGAGAAAAATCTCACACTGTCACTAGCGATCTGAATTTGATCTGGGCTCTGGATGGCTAGCCCCACGCTGCCTCTCCGCAGTCTCTATGTCAACCAACACAGATTTGTGTCACAGTCCCTAGGGACTGCGTCACCCTTCTTGCTGGTCATTTTGCCTCTGGAAATTCGACTCTCTGGCCCTCCTGTCTCACACCTCAGCTTCTGGCACTAGAACTCGACTCTCCAACAAAATTTTGGACTCCCTCTGAAGCTCTGTGTGGCACTGCGTTGCCTCTCTGAACCTCTCTCTGCCTTATCTGCCTTGCACTCCCCAGATCTGGAAAAACTCTCCTCCGGTCTACTATCGTTGCCCCTCTCACTGCTTCGACTTTACTAAATCACATCTGGCAACTCACAGTTGCTACTCAGGAAATCGACTTCCCAGCAAAATTGAACTGCACAAGTGTATTCCCCAAGTGCCCATTGAACTCCTTATAATATCTCGTTGGAGCACCAATCGCCAAGATTAAAACATAATCAACAACTAAGATTAACTGGGAGTTGATCCTCGTCTTCTTCGAGAACATTCGCACTAGATTTGATTAAAACCCTTTAATTAACAAGATTTCCTAAGTTTAGACTTAGGGAACCATTTTGAAAAGTTAATTATTTTAATTAAATCATCTCTAAGTGGAATTTTCCCAAACGATTTTTGGGTATTGAAGAATGCATGTGTCTTAGCCTCTCTGCAAAATCTCGAGGCTAGAGCACATCCGATGCTATAGAAATCAACACCCCCTCTTAGCAATGAATGTGCTCTAGTGCAGCAACCCATTGAAGCATCACTTTGTCTCTGCACCATCTCCTGCTGCGCTGTTGATGTCTGGTTGTTGCTTCCTACTAACCACTATGCAACTCTGATTGTTGAATGTGTTGTTGCTGACCCTGCTGAACTACTGCCAACACTGCCTCTGCACTGCAACTTTCTCCATCTGCTATTGTTGCTGCTACAACAACTACAACGAAAAAGCATCCAAAATACTGAACCAATTGTGGTCAATATGATGCATCTATCGTTCGAGTTCTAACTGCTACTAGCCTCTATGCTGTCACTGAAGCCTCTACGATGTTGCTGACCCTGCACTGTGCCAAATGCACTGCTGCCAACTCTACTCTGCGCTGCTCAGTCTCTGCCCTACTACTAGCTACTGCATCTCTCACTCTGGCACCTAACTGCACCAACTGCCATTGGTCCATCGTGCTACTACATGTCTTGGGCTCCCATAGCAAGGTATTGATTCATGAGGTGGACCTCCCCAAGAATCCTACCCATCCTGTAGCTCTGTGGGGCTACAACTCCAGATCACCCCACCTCACCCCTGGAGGCATCTCGGCGATCATGGAAAACTCTTCCTCCAATCTGGAGGACAGCCTGTCGATCTCAGCAGATGCAACCTGATGATCCTGCTTCTCCTCTTTGTCCTTCTTTCTGAGAGGACATTGAGTGTTGTAGTGGCCCATCTCACCACACCTGAAGCACTTGATCTTCGAAATGTCCTTCTTTCTTCTGCGTTGCTCTTGCTCCCCCTTTGATGCAAGGGCCACGTCCTCCTCTTCCTTCACTTGATTTGTCCTCCTATTGCTGTTACCACTGATGGTGGCCTTCACCAGATCAAGCCTCATTTCCTCCTACTGCAAATCAGCCCACACACGTTCCCAATTTGGTAGTTTTTCTCTGCCCAGGATACTCTAGACGAAAACTTACCAATCTTCAGAAACGTTGTTCAGTGCTAATCGTACAGACTCTGTAGGCTGGGGCGTTGATCCTACTGAAGCCAGCTGATCCCGCACATCCTGAAGCCTAGTAAGGAAGGGGTCTACACGCTCCCCTTTCTGCATCCTCGTACATCTCAGCTTCTCCTCAAGGTACATCTTCCGTTGCTCGGAAGATCCTTCGTACAACGTAGTTAATGCCTCCCACATCTATCGGGCAGTATATTTGCCAGCTATGTGGGATACCACATGATCTCGAACCCCGTCGAGAATAAACCTCTTAGCTCTTGCCATCTTCTTCTTGTACTTCTTGAGCAGATCTGCATCGACGGGTACAACTACCACACTATCGACATATGTTTTGAGATCATGCTCATCTAGAAGGTAGGAAATCCTAGCCTTCCAGATCACATAGTTGGAGGCTTTGTCCAACCGATCTTGATCTCTCAACCCAACTGATGCCATCTCTCCTCAAAAAGTCAAACTGCTTCCTCTTCTCCTCTGCGCAAGATGTTGCCCAGCTATTCACACTCCCTTCTGGAGTGAAAAATCCCACACACAACTACTGCTTCTTTGCTAGGAAAATTCAAACTTCTTGGCCAGAAGTCCTCTGAGAAAGGAATTCCCTCAATGTGTGCTCTTCTCTCCTTCTGATGTTATTATTCCAGCAACTATTGCAAAATAACTGCACCCTAGCTGAAGATCTGCTCTGCAAGGAAAAAATATGTTGCTCACTTCTGCCTCTGGAAAGCTTTGATCTGGAAAATCAAATTTCTCTGTCGACTCACTCAGAGTAATCAATCTTTCCTCAAAACTCGACCTCCTTGACCCAAGGACTGCACTGCCTCTAGGGTTTCGAACTGCTGCCAAGGCAGAAATTCGAACCTCCTTCCTTTCTACTTTGAGCTCTCTGGCTTATGATCTGTGCTCTGATACCATGTGAAAAATTGGTGACCCAATTCCTACTACAACAAACTGATGATATTTCTCCTATTTGTTAGATTACTTTAAACAAATTACTTGTAGTTTTCTACGGAAAATATCGAAATACATACACTGCATCCTACAAAAAATAAAATATGCGGAAACATGCGGAAACTAAACACTGCACTGGAGAGAAATAAACATACACACAATTACATTGTTATTTGTGGGCAAACGTCCATGAAAAAACCCAATGTGGGAAAATCGGTGTAGCGGCTGAGGGTTTTATTATTATGCAGTAGTAATCTGAGTACAAATCATTAGATGCCCTAACTGGCAATCTGATACAAAGAATGAACTGGCAGAGAGGTAGTGAGAAAAATCTCACGTTGTCACTGGCGATCTGAATTTGATCCAGGCTCTGGATGGCTAGCCCCACGTTGCCTTTGTGGAGTCTCTGCGTCAACCTACGTAGATCTGTGTCACAATCGCTAGGAACTGCATCACCCTTCTTGCTAGTCATTTTGCCTCTGGAACTTCAACTCTCTAGCCCTCCAGTCTCACACCCCGGCTTCTGGCACTAGATCTCGACTCTCCAGCAAAATTTTGGACTCCCTCTGAAGCTTTGCGCTGCTTCTGTGTGGCACTGCGCTGTCTCTCTGAACATCTCTCTGCCTTCTCTGCCTTGCACTCCCCAGATCTGGAAAAACCCTCCTCTAGTCTACTATCCTTGCCCCTCTCTCACTACTTCTACTTTACTAAATCACTTTCGGCAACTCACAGCTGCTACTCAGGAAATTGACTTCCCAGCGAAATCGAACTACACAAGTGTATTCTCCAAGCGCCCATTGAACTCCTTATAATCTCTAGTTGGAGCACCAACGGCCAAGATTAAAACATAATCAATGGCTAAGATTAATTGGGAGTTGATCCTCATCTTCTTCTAGAAGATTCGCACCAGATTATTAATACCCTTTAATTAACTAGATTTCCTAGGTTTAGACTTAAAAGAACCATTTAAAAAAGTTAATTATTTAATTAAATCATCTATAGGTGGAATTTTCCCAAACGATTTCTGGGTATTGGAGAATGCATGTGTCTTAGCCTCTCTGCAAAATCTTAAGGCTAGAGCACATCCGATGCTATAGAAATCAACAGCCTACAAGTGAAGGAAATATATAGCGAAAAAGAGAAGATATTTGTCTAATGAATGAGAACCGAAATATTTACTTTTCTGCCACAAAATTGAAGTATTGCAGACCTATTACAGTACCGAAGTTACAGATTTAAGGATCGATGTCATAGATATAAACAGGGTCGAAGTTACAGATTTGTTGCAGGGATGAAGGACCAAAGTTACAGATATAATGCAAGGCCGAAGTTACAGGCTTGTTGCATAATTAAAGGCACAGAATTGCAGAGAGGGACAAGGCTCGTGTTCATCTTTATTCTTAAAGAATTGATTGATGTTGACCTATGATGAAACAAACCAAAAGTTGACTTATCTTCATCGAGGTTGGCTTGATGATGGAGGAAGGCCTAGGTCTTGGTCAAAGGGTCTTGATTGTCTCATTTGATTTGGTTCTTAAAGAAAAGAAGAGGTTTTTGGGTTTTCCCCTCAAGGAGGGGTTTTGCCCTGGCTGAGAACCTACATCTTGTGTCATGGATATTTATGTTTTGATTTGATAATTGCTTGATGATAATAAGATATAAAGAAACTAAAGAAGAACTATAAGAAGACACTAAAAGATCAAAAGTAATTATCATGTTAACAAAATATTTCTGCCTTTATGATTTTCCAACAAGCTGAGAGCCTTATTTCTATGTCCTCTGTTGTTGTTGTTTTGTTCTTGATATTTGTTTGATGAAAAGATCTAACTAAAGAACATCAAGAAGATTGATAAAGTTCACAAGCACATATTAAAGTCAAAGAAAATAAGAATTAATAGGTGCCACTTTGCATTTCCTAACATGGTATCAGAGCTAAGGTGAACAAGGAAGGTAGTTGGAAGGACACTAGAAGGAATTACTTTTCAAGGGGAAGGTAAAAGGAAACTCTCAAGGAAAGCCTGAAGAAGGAAAAACTTCAAGAAGGATTGTTTCTTGAAGGATCTGTTGGAAATACTGAGAGGGGGGTGAATTAGTATTCCTTAGCAATTAGCACTTTTAAATCTTTTTAGAGCATTAGTTAATCTTCAATTATTATTAATATTTATGCAGTAATAACAGTAAATAAAATAACACAGTAGGCACAAGAATTTTAGATGAAAAACCCCCTCCGGGTCAAAAACCACCGAATGCTTTTCTAATAAATTATTTAATCTTCAACCCCAACTGAAATGAAAGCAACAACTTCCTAGAACTCTAGAAAAGCATTCTTCTCCAACTCCCACTGGAAGGACACCCCAACGCCCCGATTTCTTCAATAATCAACTGAATGGATGCCCCAACACCCTAGCAAGCCACAACTCGTCCTAGCATCAACCTACCACCTTGAAGTGTTCATAGCCCCAACCTATATGCGACTTCATACACCTGCCTAGCACCTTCCTACCATCCTATAATGATTGAAATGAGAAAAGAGTGTGGATTCCCTTACTAGGGACAACAATCCACGATACAATACGATTTACAACGATTTTGACCGAACACCCAATCACACTATGACATGCAACCCAACCATGACATCATCCCAACAAAGGCTGCTATACCTCCCTATGCCTTTTCGACTCTAGGCAGATTGACTCTTTTACAATAATGACTCTTCCAATGATGACACTTTTACAAATGACTCTTTTACAACTTTACAATGATGACTCTTGGCCTTGACGCTTCTTCACAATATACGGATGGCTATCATGTCTTCAAAGGATGTCCCGCTGCAATGCTTCCTTTGATTTGATACTTCTGCTCTTGAATTCTTGCTTGAAGTTGTACTTGAATCTTCTTCTACCTGCATGCAAAATTTGCCCAACGAAACCAATCCCAAAACAAAACAAAATACCCTTCAACTTACCTCTGCTTGCAAAACACATGTAAGTGCATAATAATGAATAAGTCCAAATTAAAATTACAATGTGTACCTAAAGTGTGCTTGTCACTTTTGTTGTTGACTTGTTGCAGCAGTAGACAAAGACTCCCACTCTTGATATAGGCCTGCACTCTATGCAAGACTATATCCAAAACTGACCTAAAGATATATAAAATAAAAACTGATGACAGACCCTAGACTTGTGATGGACCAAGTTCTAAGTACAACAACAAAAACCACAGTATCAACTATGACAAGACAAGTAACATGAACTTACAACATGATATAGATTTAGCAGACTTGGTGTATCATCAAGAATATGTAGCATCAAATGTGAGTATCAAGAATAGGACATCCGAAATGTGGTATCAAAACTAACTGTGATATATAGAGAAATAGAGATATAACCGAGACCCTGTATATACTTACGTTGTCCTGAAAAAACATATGTCAGAGATGATACTCATATTTCAAATGTAAACACTAATCATACATACCTTGTTGTAGGAGACTTGCCACTGGCTGTTGATGTGTGGTCCTTACTACAGTGATCCTTGAATGCATGCTTTTTCATGCCTTCTAGGAACTCGATATTGAATCTGTTGTACCTATGTAATTTCAGATCTGCAGGGTTTGAAATTTCATCCTGTGGTAGCCCTCTGAGTCCTCTTTCCAACCCCACAGATCTGATCAACATTGGATTCTTCAAGAAAGAGTTATGCCCAATCTCCCACGATGACCTAATTATAGACTGGTTCAGTAGAGCGAACTTGTATGAAGTGCCACGTGTCACTGTTGCGACCTTCAGCCCTGAAAACACTACTCAAGAAACTACAATCTGTCCTTTTTTTGTGACTATTTACAAAATTTGAATCCAATGCTCAGAGAGAAAGTTATGACGATTTTCCCAATGTCACCTGTTTGACATGGAATTCGGGAGCCTGCAAAAAACCTAACTTCCTCAAATCATATCTCTGAAACTATAGTGAACCAAGATTTGAAATTTGGTCATGAGGTTCATCAAGATTTCGGCTCACATGGGTTTTAATTTCAACTTCTAAAGATTCACAGAAAAAAAAGTTATAGAGAAAATTCCACGATGACTTGTTTGAAGCCACAAAATCCCTACTAGAGGAGGATATGAGGGTCATTATTTATATGAATGTCTTCAGTTGAGAGGGTCCTCAACAAGTGAACATTAGATGGATTTTAGGAGCAATTTTTTTTTATTAATTATTGACTATTCAATGACCACAACCAATTATGAGTGCCATGCCACAACCCCATAGGGTTTTAGCCCACTAACTGGGGTTACTAACTTCAAACACGAATATCTCTCAAACCATGAAGAATTACTTGGTGTGCCATATATCAACGGAAACATCTCAACGAGTAGAATCCATCTAGAAGATCCTTTACTCATAATAGAGTAAGTTGTCAAGTCAAAATGCCCATGCAAGATTGGGGTAGCCCCTGGTGCTGCTTGGGTTGACATCAATGACAACCACTGATCAACAGGATCTAGTTGAAAGACTCATTGGTAGACCTCTTTAAAGGAAGCACCAAAGGATCTTATCATTCATCACTCTTGGAAGTCGTTTTCAAGAAAGTCACTTTAAATATCTTGAAGGCATTACAAAGGTTGGAGACATCATCAAGGAAAATATTGGTTATCAAGTATCTTATTATTACATCATGTCTGAATCTACAGGTTGTTGAGATTTGTAGCTTGGGAGGTACTCCAAGCCCTAGTGTTCAGGGATTGGAGGTTGGAGCACCACAAAAAACTTGCTAGTGTGAAACCCAAGCTAGTGGGCTTTGCACTCGAGCATATGGGTGTGAATCCATGAGGAGATTTCTACATGTGATGATTTGAGTTGATAGAGGACTCCGAGAGTAACCAGATGCAATGCAAATCACTCAAATCTGAGTTGTAGAAGTGAAGATATGAATTTTTGAAGTTACAGTGTGGGTTTGTGGCTCATGTTTGAGGTTAGCTAGAATCATAATAAGCTTTATGACAGCTAGACAAGCCCCCTAAGGAAGCCACATGTGTTAGTATAAATTAGACTCATGTGTGAGGCATATGAGCACATCCAAGGAGCATCAATGCATCCCAATACATCTCTGAAATAGGTTGATCTCTAGAGGAGGACAAGGCATGGGGAAAGGACTAATTTAGCTCTACTTTCTCTCATTGCAGGTCTGAGCTATTGCAGGGGGACGCTGAATGGTCTGAGGGTGTCTTTGTTGGAAAACGTAACTAGGTTCGGTCTTCATTGAATGTATTTGAGTCATCTTGTAATATATTTGTCAAAAGAAAAGCAAAAAGATTTATTATTATTTTTTAATTGACTTATTAAAGCATGGATTTCATGCTTAGGTCAAGCCTCCATTGAAGGCTTTAGGTTATTTATTTATTAGTTAAAGACTCCTCCATCAATTCTCCTTCAAGATGGATTCAAATAAATCATCATCAAGTCGGCCTCATTTAATAGAACTCAAGTTGGCCTCAAATGTATGTAGGCACAACCATTCAACATACTAAGATCAGCTCATTTATATTGGGCAACCACTATGTATACAAGCCTAGACTTCGCATAAAATTACAGTTGAGTAGCTCACATAAATCTCAGAAGGACAAGTTCGGATAGATATGAAATGGAGTTCTCATGTCACAGGATAAGCTCTTGGTGATGCAACAGAAGTTCGGATTTTAGTGAGGTAGTTTTCATACTCTAACAGAGAAGAACAAGTTCGGATATTACAAGATGAGAAGGAATCACTGTCACAACAATGAAGGTTTGTTCTTTGGACAGTTTCGGTGGCACTATTGTAACTTATTTTGACACCTTTGAAAGTTACAAAAATTTTGAATTTTAGCCAGTGTACCTCCTGGCTAAATCATTGACCTTATATAAATTTTCTTTGGAAGTTTGAGGTCATTTTTCAAGCATCGAAAGGACTCAAAGCTTCATTAGACCTTCTCCTTTGGAAAGTACCCTAAAATAGCTTTCCAACAGTATATAGAACTCCCCAAATGGACTCATGGATCAAAAGATAGAACAAGTTGAAGTTCACTCTTCAAAATCCAGAAAACAAAGGAAAAAGGCTAAGTGTTGAGTCCTAGATCCCGAAGGTCCAGGGCAATCGGCAATGAACGATCAAAATTCCAAAGGGGCATAGCATATTGCATTATTGGAGAAATGTCGCGTTGAAGTGTTAAATTGCCGAGAAATATGCCTCCAGTGTTAAAGTCACGGGAAACGCCAAAAGCAAATTATAAAGGAAATTCATCACAAAACAGAACAAGGTTGGGCCTTTTCTCTCTACTCCCAAAGGGACGTGTGGCAGTCAACGATTGGATCTGATAAGGGCCATGTGGAGGATGACATCAACAATGAAGTGGCCATACAGTGGACACGTGGCAGGTGGATTCAACATTTTCAAGGGTCAAAAGGGGCCAAAAATGGGTGACAGGTGTCACTCACAGGCTGACACGTGGTAGTGACATGGCAGTGATGATATCAGCAATCGCATATCGGCGATCAGAGGTTGAGGCTTGTTGTGCATTGGAGTGAAACCTCTAATTGAAAACCTTCGGCAGAAGGGCTCCGATAAGAGGGATGGACGTTGGCACATGAAGAGTCATAGGACCAAGGGCCATACGCAAAAGGTGATCAACGATCGTAATCGGTGTTTTGCAACTTGTGACACTTTAAAAGCTCTGATTGCGAATTGTCGGGAAAAGGAGCTCTGATATGAGGGCTTAACTGCAGTCACGTGAAGAGCCAAAGGACCAAGGCTAAACAGGGAAGGTGATCGGCAATCGCAAGTTCTGGAGGGTGCAACCAAGTGCTACGTTATAAAATCGCCGATTGCGAAGTCCCGATATTATAAAGGCCCAAGCACATATTATGTGGTCCCATGTAGCTTAATATTTCTAAAGAATCGACCCCCTTTTCCACTAAGTCCCGAAGTATTATTTCAAAGGACTATCATAATCCCATACTTTGAGTTTGAAGAATCGGCCCCCTTTTCTAGCCAAAGGGCTTAAGCCCCAAAAATGTTTTGGTCCTAGGTCCCTTGGCCCTGATTATATAGTTTCTACATAAGCCTTGGGGGCTAAGGCTCATAGATCAACGACCATCATTCATTTCCAAAGTTTAACAAAGAGGGGGGATTCGAAAAGTGATTTTGATGAAACCATCTTCGTATATGTGGCAATCTGTGATGAATTTCGCAAACCCCCTAACTTGAAACCACATACTGCCAAGGGGTCCCCCCGAAATCCACTTGTGGTTTTGACTTCTCAAAATTACAATGGATTGTTTCAAAATTAATCAAAGGGGCCCTGTTGTT
The DNA here is from genome assembly GCA_000404065.3 of Pinus taeda. NCBI lineage: Eukaryota > Viridiplantae > Streptophyta > Pinopsida > Pinales > Pinaceae > Pinus > Pinus taeda. The sequence goes on from APFE031463156.1 coordinate 57,524, forward strand.
CACAAAATTTCTTCTGCATTTTCATGATTCTACATAAGATTTCCTATTTGGTGTGAGGGTAAGTCCCAATGATAAACGATTCTTCACTAAATTTTTATCAAGAAAACATCTTAAAAATGCTTGGCAAATCCATTCCAGATCGTTGATTTTAAGGCACAGAATCATTGGCAGTTAAAGGAAAGAGAACGGTTGGGAGTTTTTAAGAGACAACTATGAAACAACCCCAGATTTCCAAGCAGGAGAATCAATATCTGGTAGAATTTTCGAGAAATAGTTTCTTGTTTCAGATTTGAGAGAAAAGTATCAGTGTAATTCCAAATCTCAAGCAGAAAAAGGAGCAGTTAAAGAATCCATTTCCCAAATTGGAGGCTAAAGATTTTCCAACAGTTCCAAATTTCCTGCAGACTATCCAGAGATTGTTTTATTTTTAGTGTATTGTTTAGGATTTTATTCCAGAAATATTGTAACAGTTTAGGAGAGATTTATTCTATATATATTGTTTTATTTGTAATGTTCAAAGGGTTGGCTTTTGATGCCCAGACCCTATCGCTTTGTAAATATTTTATTATAGAAATCCTAATTGAAGTATCCTAGCTCCAGTTCTTGACATAAATTTTGTTTCCTGTATGTTTTTCTAGTGTTTTCTTACCTTATTTTTGCACATGTTCAAAGTAACATAGGAGATCTGGGTAAGAATAGATTGAGTGTCAATATCTTTGAAATCCCCTGCAAAGTTATAATCATTTAAAGAGATTAATTAACGAGACTGTTTGGCTTGGTTAATTCCTCTACATCTGTTAATTGTTGCCTTTTGTCATCTCTTGAATGTGTTTTGCTTGATTGTAGAAATCTTCTACACATATCCATTCTATCTGGTTGATTAAGTATTCAGTATGATTGCTTAATTATCATGAATTCCCTTATATTCTTTTGTCAAATCCTTCAAAAATCATGTTTTTTTGTCAAATTGGATGCTGGCACTTTGACCATGGACTTTGCAAGAGAGGGATTTATTCATAAACAGAGATTGGACAATCATTAGCAACCACCCAAAATAAATCATAAATCTAGCCAGTGTGCTTCATAGGCTAATGTCCAGTGACAATGAACAGCCTTAAACAAAGCCTCGTAATAATTGAGGGAGCCCCCTCTGGTCCAAGGGCCAGCTTGAACCTAAAGACTGGTCGAGTTGGTTTCTCGGTGTAGTTTTTGCAGCTAAGAACTGCCTACGAGAAATGAGTACAACAGGCACAACAGTGAGTAGTTCAGATTAGAGAGAGGATGTTTCAGTATCACAGTAAGGAGCTCAGAGAGGATGTTTCAGGAGCTCAGATTAGGCATAGGGATGAACTCGGTGCTACCACAGTGATGATGACTCGATGATCTCACAGTTACAAGGATGACTTGATGGAGGATGTCATGGGTCTAGATTGTACAGGTCTTGGTCATCTCATCTTGAATCTAATGAAGAACGAATTTGTGACTGGGTTTTCCCCTCGAGGGGGGTTTTTCCCTGGCAGCGTGCCTATATCTTGTGTTCTTTTATTTGTTGCTTGGCATTAATCTTGATGATAAGAAAACATAATTAAGAGATCTAATAGAAATGAAAACATCACAAGTTAATGTCATTAATAAGGGAAATCATTTAACGGCCACCTCTATGGATTTTCCAACATGGTATCAGAGTTATGGTAAAGGTAAAAGGCAGTTTGAAGAAGGACAGTTTTGGGCTAATAAACCTAATGAGACTAAGATTACAGTGAGCATATTAAAGACACCAAAAATGGAGTGACTTCACAGTGAGATAGTTTGGATCTTTCCAAAGATTGGGCTCTTAATATTTTGGTGAAGATACAGTCTCAACATTTCGTTGAAGATGACACAGACAGAACTTCGCTCTATATATAAGGATGATGATTTCACATTACTAACACCGAAATTTGGACAGGAATTCAGAGGAACATGTTTCGGTACCTTTATAAGAAAGAGGCTCGGGTTAATCATCAGAAGTTTCTGGCTATTACAATCTCAGAAGATTTAGGCTAGTTTGATGCCATTACAGTCTCAAAGATTATCACAGGTATCAATATAATTACAATGGTAAAGGATCTCGATATGTCTACAATGATGAAATCGTGGGATCTCGGTGCAATTACAGTGGTGAGATCTCAATACAATAATGAGATCTTGGTGCTATCTCTATGAATTAGTTTTTGGTACAAGGTCTAGATACAGTGAAGAAGGCTTCAGTAGTGACAAGGTCTCAATAGTGAGTAGGTTCCGATGAGAATAGTTTGGTGTCACTACAATGTGAGGGGTTCACTACATTGATAAGGGATGGAACTTGGTACAGCTGCCTATGAAGGTCTATCAAGTACAAGCACAAGAAACCAGCTCAAGGAATTCAAGTATTGTCAAGATGCACATGCTAGTCTAATAGGTCATCAAATCAAAGGTATGTAATCACAAGGTACATATAACATAATCCTTTAACTTTTCGATGATCTTCTAGGGATTACAAGTAATCTAGGATGTCAAGTAAAAGTCCTTGATTGAAAGAAGGAATAACTTTTATAGGATACCATCCTCCATGAGATCTAACTTAGGAAATTAAATCATGTTCATGGTATCACATGTTTTGCTTGTAAGTATGTACTATAAGTATAAAAGATGATGGCTTAATACAAAGAGAACACTTCTAGAAATCCTTATCAGGTTTGCCAAGGAACATCTCCATGTATGTCTCAAACTATACTCCTTACAAGATTCTCTTAAAGGTATGATCATCCTATTTTTGAAGTTTCCATTACATTACTAACATCATTATGTCCAACTATCTTGAATCATAATGATTCTTGCTTGGGTAATTCATCACTTGATAAATCTACCCACATATTCTTAATTGTTTTATAGAACCCTAGACAATTTCTCTAGAAAACCCTAACTTAAGGGTTTATTAATGTTAACGCCTGAAACCCTAAAACTACTTAGGGTTATTGTGAAATTCTATTTGAAGTTTTGTTAATGATGTCATGTTTGCGGTTTTGGTATGATCATGAAAACCCTAACTTGTTAGGGTTAAAATGGTTTTGATTGAAATCACGAACCTTTGACGTTTTGGTATGGTAGGGTTTGCTTTGCTATGTTATGAAACCATAGATCCTTAGGGCTTGGTTCGGTCTATAAGAAAAACCCTTGTCATGTATTTAGAGTCCTAGGAATGAAACCCTAGATATGTGCCCATTGCTTGAAACCCTAGATTGGTCTAGGACGGTATATGTCTAACATATTAATATTGCCTGACATATGATGTGCTTATGATGCGCTGATGAATTCCTAGATATATATTTGTTGACCTAAGTGTTAATGATCATGTGTCCTAGGGTTTGGAAACAAGCCCTAGTCAAAGTTTGATGATCTAGGATGATGTTGTTTGGAAAATCTAGGGTTTAGTAGCTAAACCCTAGTAGTAGTTAAATTATCTAATATGTATAATTGTCTGGAATTCATATAGTGATCGTTAAGAATTTGAAAATGAAAATCTAGGGTTTACATCAAACCCTAGTAGATGCTAGTCATGATGTTGATTAAGTTGTGATTGGTTTTGATTGTTAAATCTCATGTATAAAATCTAGGGTTTACATGAAATCCTAGTGAGGAGTCTAACATATGAATTCTGGAGGTTGTTAGATTCATTGATCTGATTTGTTTTTAGGGTTTGCTATATGAGAGAACTTGTCATGTCATTGAAACCCTAGATATAATGAGTTTGATATCTTGATGAGTTGTTTATAACTAAACCTGGGCAAGAAGTTGAAGTATTGAAGAATAGTCTCTTGCTGATTATGTTTGTAAAGTCTAAATGCTTCCATTGTTATAAGATTCTGATATGGCTATCTGCATGCTTCTATAATTTTGGTTGTACTTACTATCTGAGTTGCGCAGGTACATCATCTTCAAGTTGGTGAAGATGATTGTAAGTAAAGTTGATGTGATAAGCATGATATATGAGTGACTCTGATAAGAAGGATGGAAGCCATGAAAGATTCTCCAATGTTGTGAAGAAGAACTAGAACTCCCTAAGTTAAGAGGGAGCCTGGATGAAATCTCCCTAGGATAAGAGGATCTTTGAGAATATTCTTTGTACCGGCATAATCAGATCCTCTCTGATTAAGAGGGAGTGACAAATATGGTTCTCTACTTCTTGTGTCATGCACTAGACCAAGACTAACAGTCGTAAGTTTTAGTGAAAGCCATGAATAAGAGAAGGAAATTGGAGAATGCATTTTGAGGTGTTGTTGAAAGAAGGAAAGCAAGATTCGATTGAAGAATATATTGTTGCACATGACGTAGGAAAGAAAAGTGTATGATTGAGGAATCTTTTGTCAAAGATTCGGTTGATAGTCATATTATGGAAAGTTGAGAAGCAACATCAAGTTGTCTGGAAGACCCCAAAGGTTTGTATTTCTTTTATGTACATGTGTAAATATATTATTGATTGGGGTTGTGTTTGTACAGGTAAATCTCTCGAAGGTTTTGATAGCATGTTGGTCACTGATTAGTTTGATCGAGAGAGATTTGTTGTCCTTGATCTGCCGAATCAAGGAGCGTTGAGTCTTTGTGAGTGAAGTATTGCCTGGGAGGACATCTATCTGACACTTTGTGTTGATGTCTAGGTCCTGAAGTTGGAAAGGTGGCGTTGGTCATTGAGCTCTGACACGCACTTGGATCTCTAGGTTGATGGTTAGCAAGCAAGCCTGATGGCACCTAGAGAGGATGAAAGCTTGAGTCCATCTTAGTCCCACCCGGATAGATTTCCCTAGTCAGGAATTTAGTTTGTGGCATTGTGGTGCGTAAATTGTTGAGAGACCAATGGATAGATTGCTCTGGTCAGGAATCTAGTCCATGGCATTCCGGTGCCTAAACTTCTTCATAGATGATGTGGTTTAAGATCTTCCATGTACCTCTTTGGTTATATGTAAATATGAATACCTCCCTAGTTAAGAGGGAGTGTTGGAAAATGTAACTAGGTTTGGTCTTCCTTTAATGTATTTGAGTCATCTTGTAATATATTTGTCAAAAGAAAAGCAAAAAAAAAAAAAATTATTATTTTTGAATTGACTTATTGAAGCATGGGTTTCATGCTTGGGTAATTTGTCTTAGGTCAAGCCTCCAATGAAGGCTTTAGGTTATTTGTTTATTAGTCAAAGACTCCTCCATCAAGTCTCCTTCAAGATGAATTCAAATAAATCATCATCAAGTCTGCCTCATTTAAAAGAACTCAAATCGGCCTCAATGTATGTAGACACAACCATTCAACATACTCATGTCAGGTCATTTATATTGGGCAACCACTATATATACAAGCCTAGACTTCGCATAAAATTACAATGGAGTAGCTCGCGTAAATCTCAAAAGGACAAGTTCGGATACATCTAAAATGGAGTTCGAATGTCACAGGATAAAGCTCTCAGTGATGCAACAGAAGTTTGGATTTTAGTGAGGTAGTTTTGGCACTCCAACAGATAAGAGCAAGTTCAGATATTACAGGATGAGAAGGATTTGCCGTCACAACAGTGAAGGCTTGTTCTTTGGATAGTTTCGGTGGCACCACAGTGAGTAGTTCGGATTAGAGAGATGATGTTTCAGTATCACAGTAAGGAGCTTAGAGAGAATGTTTCAATGTCACTAGAGTGAGTAGTTCAATGCAATCTCAGAGAGGATGTTTCAAGAGCTCGGATTAGGCATGGGGATGAACTCGGAGCTACCATAGTGATGATGACTCAGTGATCTCACAGTTACAAGGATGACTTGATGGAGGATGTCTTGGGTCTAGATTATAAGGGTCTTGGTTATCTCATCTTGAATCTAATGAAGGAAGAATTTGTGACTGGGTTTTCCCCTCGAGGGGGGTTTTGCCCTGGTAGCATGCCTATATCTTGTGTTATTTTATTTGTTGCTTCACATTAATCTTGATGATAAGAAAAGAAAATTAAGAGATCTAATATTAATAATGAAAACATCACAAGTCAATGTCATTAATAAGGGAAATCATTTAATTGCCACCTTTATGAATTTTCCAACAGTCTTTAGGTCTATTTTATGTTGAGTTTACGTGTGAAACACCTCTATTCTACAGGACGCATGATTTTGGGTTGTTACAGGAGGTGTGGAGCATGTTTGGGCAGCTAAACTAAGGATCCGCAGCCTGCACCTTTCCTTGGAGAGAGACAAAACTGTTTGGAAGGGTGTTGTGAAGCATGTTACCCACCAGTTGTGGGTAACATCCATAGGTGGTAAATTTTTCTCCTAGATGGTCCTCAGTCGAAACCAACAACCCCTTGCAGCCACCAGATAGCTTGTTGTGCCACTATCTCTTCCACCTGAGCGAGCGATATGCTCCTTTGCCCATCTGTTATGATTGTATGTTTGAAAATGGGCCTTCCAACCCTGAAGGTATGCTTTTTCATTATGTAGTTGGGTATTTTTGTTTACTTATCCTGGACACTTTTGGGCATGGATTGGTGGGGGGATTCGACAGAAATAGTGGGTTTGGTTTGTGCTCCTGTCTCCTCTAACTGATTTGAATGTTAACCTTGTATCCTAGTCTCGTGGGATCTCCTTCATTGGTTACTAGCTTTAGGGGTGGCACTACATGGAAAACCCTAATTTTGGTTGCGTGGTCTCACTCCTTGTATCCTAGTCTCGTGGGATCTCCTTTATTGGTTACCAGCTTTAGGGGTGGCACTACATGGGAAACCCCGATTTTGGTTGCGTAATCTCACTTCCCAACACCATATACATCTCTCCCTTCCGCTCATTATAACCCCTTTCACCATATTTTCCATACGAATCCACATTTGTCCACTAGTTCCACAAGGAGTTAGCCTCCTCCTCCTCTTGTCCACACTTTAGCTCGAGATTGGAACAATACCCCGAAGGTCGATGCAACTAGAAAGAAAGGAAAAAGCATAGCTTGGCCACTTACAACAAGAAATGTACCATAAAATGCAAAAGTTGGTCGGGACATAAAAATCTAGCACGTGGGAAAAGGCCAAACATGAGCTCTGTTGACCGCTGCATGTCAACTACCCATAGCAGTACACCCCCTTTTTTCGCAAAAAAGGGGCAGCGCTTGATCGAGATGTTTGTGCCATTCAGCAGTCATCGTCATTCTCCTGATCTTATAAAGCTGTAAACCCAGTCTGCATTTTGATGTAAATAATCTTAGCAGAGCTGTGTCATGTATGTAAATTGCCTAGGTGGACCTAACTTTCTAATGATAATCTATGTCCCGGAAGGTTTTTCGTCTCACCGATCTACGATCGGCAAGAGTTTTCCTCAACCTGACCCCAAAAGCGAGATGCATTCTCTGTTATTAGAAACGTTAGATGAATCCAGTGTGTTAACCTGCTAAAGATTATAGTGTGTGTCGCAAAAACTGGGTGGTTTTATGAAAGGGTCATATGTTAAATGGTTGTCCTAAGATGTAAATTGTAAAAGTCATGATTTAATGTGTCTGTGAGGGTTGAAATGTAATCCCCCGTCAGCGTCTTAGATCCTAGGTCTAGGGAAATTTCTTCCAAGTAGCTATGTTGATGAGCCCTTGATAAAACAATAAAAAATAACATTTAAAAAAAATAAAAAAAAAAAAATAAAAAAAAAATATAATATATATATACTAATTTAAAAAAATAATAAAAATAAAAAATAAAATAAAAATAATAAAATAATAATAAAATAATAATAAAATAATAAGAATATACATATATATTGTTTAATTCGACGGATGAGATTAAGAGATGTTTTGATTCTCATCGACGGTCGAGATCGTTTTGTCATGGATCACTCAAACTAGCCGTTGGGATTTTTCCTTTAAGTAGGGTGCTAGGGGTCATTTGAGATCATCAATGGGATCTGTGAGTCTAAGACTGAAGAAGCTCTCTTGTAAATCTGTTTCTGGTTAATAAAAGAAGACTTTGAGGTCCATATCTTGCTGGTGTTACTCTCTTGAAATGCTGTGAGATTGTTTAATTTTCCGCATATGTTATTTTCAGCCGTTAATAATAGCTTTTTGTAGAGTATTGTGAGCACAGGTATCTTGTTTCACTTGCTAGGGTTTGGGTGCTGTTAGGGTTTCTGAAGTAATGGCAGGTATCTCCATTACTTCCTGAGATCTAGCAGCATTTTTTCCCTCTTTACTGATGGTGGTTTTGAGCTGTGCAAAAAACATTTTCTGAAGGAATTTTGTGGGCGTTCGGGGAAGTTCTCGGCTGAACCAGCCAACTCCCGCAAGCATTTTTTTTGCTAAGCCCAGTTGCATTTGATCCTGGGTCTATCTTTCGGTTTATCTTTCTAATTTGCATGAGAGATTTTCTGAAGTTCTTCACAGTGAAAATCTGAAATCATTATTTCTTTATATATTTTCTGTGCTTATTGATGAATCTGGCTGTTAAGGGGCCAAATCTGTAAATTAAATTAGCTGTTCTAGGGTTTCAAGGTTTTGTTTTATACAGTTTTCATTAGAGTTTTCAGTTTTCTTGTATCTACAGGCAGCTCATCGGTCTAAAACAGTGGCGTGAGTATACACGGGCCAGGTATTTCATGAACAAGGTAATGTTTTAAGTGTCCAAGAGCATGGGCGTCGGGTAAATATCACGCAGCTCTGATTTGTTTCAACGTTCTGGGTAAACATTTGATAACTCTTTCTGATCAGCGTACATAGCCTTCTCTGCCTGCGTGTGTGACTGCTCCTCATCCGCAGTGCTCATTTCTTGCCATTGAACCTGCAATAAAATCTACAGCCCGCACTGCTCGTGTCCATTCCTCAAAGTTGCATTCTCTACGTCCTTTGCTCCAGGTGCATGCGTAACCATTTCCGCCGCCGTCGAACTTCCATATCCGCGGAACCCTGTCAAACACACTACCACAAATCGATTTTTTTTTTTGAAAACGTCGTGGGTATCAGGTGGACGTCACGTAAGAGTCTCCGCTGCCTCATTCTAATCACCTGCAACAAAAAACGTCGGCCAAATCTATATACGCTCTGAGGTGGACGTCAAGTAAGACTCTCAATCCATACGTTTGCAATTAGAGTATCGGTTAAATCCTTTCATTGCTGCGTCTAAATTTTGCGGGTTTGATCGCGGGAGGGTGAACTGTCCATGCGTATTCCCCTGTCCGTTTGCGTAGGAAGAAATCTTTTTTTTGGTCTCATCGTAACTGCATAGCATACGCTTTAGATTTTATGTTCATTATGTCTAGATCATAGTTTATTTTAGATTTAATTAGTTTCGTTTGTTTCTTTTATTTGAGATTTAGTGTTTAAGATAAAATCGAAGTTTAGTTTTAGGGTTAGCATATCTTAGTTTTAGTTTGTTTAAAATATGTGCATTTGTTATTTTAGGGTTTAGCATTTTTTTTTAAATTATTTTAAAATAAAGAAAAATTTAAAAAATTCAATTAAAAAGGGTTAGGGTTTAGATGTAATTTTAGTGGATTTCAGATTTGATTTTTTAATAGTGTAAATAGGTAAAATAGTTTTTCATTTTATTTATTTTATTAAAAAAAATAAAAAATTAAAAAAAAAATAATCATAAAATTTCTTTTTAGACCTAGTCTTTAAATTTCTTTTAGTTAGATTTTCGCTTTAAAATTTTTTTGTCAAAAAAAAAAAAAAAATCATAAAAAATCTTTTTAGCCTTAGTCTTTAAAATTTTTTGTTAGTTTAGAATTTTCGCTTAAATATTTTTTTGTCCAAAATAAAAAAAATATAAAAAAAAAAAAAAAAAAAAAAAAAGCCATAAAAAATTCACCGTGGAAATATTTTGTCAGTTGAAGTTTTAGTCTGGGACTTTTATCGCGTTTTGTTTTTTTGCGGAGGCTAAAATTTTGAGATTAATGTTCATCTGGCATGTTTAAATACAATATTTGGTTAATGGTTAAATTTACATGGTTGTATTTTTCGGAGATTATGTTTGCCAGATCATCGTTAAACGCATTATGAATTTACTGGATATCTTGCATTATTCAAAATTAACTTGATGATAAATGGTCATTCCACACAGTTTATATCTCTGCAGCATCTGGTTATCAATCGTTTAAACATTAACTCCATAAGGCACTGGTCCGTTAAATTAATAAAATCTATCAAATGCTTCATCCTTCCGTGTCTCCCAAACCAACTGGTTCGCAGTTGGTCGTCATTCTCTTTTCAGGGTCTACCCCCCTTAGCCGTGGGAGACAGGCTTAAACGGAGAGATCGGGGATCTAAGTGACAGCCCCCGGTCTGAGCGTTGTCGTGCCAATCCGCGCGACAACATTTTTGGCGCCGCTGCTGGGGACATAGTTTTTCTGTCCTTGGTCCTTTTTCAAGCTTTTCTGTGTTTAACTTCTTGTTCAGGTGGCGACTCCACTTCCTATATTATCTACAAGAGTGTACACTAGAAGGCATCCAAGCAATCTATGCGACCCTACCCCTAATCCTGAAAAGGTCTTCAAGGTGCGATCACACAAACTCGCCTCTCGTACACTTCTTGGAAATCTTGGACAAGAAGCCCTCTCTGATATTCATTTTCCCTTTAAGGGTCAAGTTAGGCGCAGCACCATGAGTTTGTATGCCCCTTGTAATTTTTCTAACATTCCTGGATACCCCAATGATATTCCATCTGTTGGGATAGACAAATTGCCTAGCTTTCAAGGAGATAATGCCATTACTACTAATTCCCATTTGCGAGATTTCAACATATGGATGGCTAAGTATGCAAGATCTACTGATTTTGATCATGAAGATGTCAGGATGACTCTTTTTATCTTGACTCTAGGAGGTGATGCTTATGGCTGGTTTACAGAAAAGCCTCCAAATTCATTCGACTCCCTACAATCAATTATTAATGCATTTAAAGAAAAATATGGAGATAAGAGAGAGGGAAGACATCTTGTAAAAGCTATTAGTCTAATGAAAAAGAGAGAGGATGAAACTGTCGAGGAATTTAATAGAAGGTTTAATGGTATTATCAGAGAATTACCTCAAGACTATAAACCTACAGATAAAACTCTCCAAGACTTTTACATTGATGCCTTTAGTCTTGAACCATCTTATGAGTTAAGGCATGCTAAACTTAATGATTATAGAGATTGCCAGGCCTTAGCTATAGAACTTGAAAAGGACAAGGCAGCTTCTGGGAAATCTGAAATCTCAGGTTTTGATAGGGCTGCTACGAAACTAAAGGAACCTAAGGGAAAAGCAGTCCAAGAGCCAGAAAGTGAGCTGGTTCTCAAGTTGCTTCAAAAAATTGAAACTATGGAAATTAATCATAATAAGGAGATTAACACTTTGCAGAATAGGTTGATTCAAATGGAAAGAGCGCAATCGCAAAATTTTCAGCCTCGAAATAATAATAACAGAAATAATAATTGGCGAAGAAATGGTCAATCTAGTGAGCAGAGACCCCCTAATCCGCTTACTAATCTGGTAGATGATGCTCCTCCTTACTGTCGTGTTTGCGATGCTCTTCATGATGAATCCTCTTGTCCCATTGTCAGAAGAATCTTAGATAATGGAATGTTTGGGATAGGTGATCAAATAAACATAGTAGGGAGCAAGTTTCCTTTGCCTATGAATGATTGGATAGAAGTTAAGGAAAGGAGCTATGATGTTATAAATCCTTCATCTTCTTTTAGTATAAATAACCTTGAAAATAAAGATGACATTTTGGCTAGGTTATGTGGTGAGAAACCCTCTCCTGAGAAAATTTTAGAAATTGCTAGAGATAAGGGTTTGACATTCCAAAGAAGGGATAAAGATCAGAGCGGGAATCAAATTCCCACTCGAACTTTGGACCCTGGTGCAAACTCTGGAATAGATATCGATTTGGGAAGTTGGTTTAACAATGCTAAAATCTGGGTTCCTGTATCTAAGGGTCGTTAAGATCCCTTCCCAAAGAGACAAGTTACTAAAAGTGATTCAGGGTCCTCAAGTTAACGCTTCTCAACAAAAGACTTGCGAGGTTGTGATTATCATGATGCTCCCATATATCTGCAAAGCATAGATGCTAATAACAAAGATCATCAACCCTTCTTCATCACCTTATTAGTCAATGGGTATAAATTGAATAACTGTATGTTGGATTCAGGCGCATTTGCTTGCGTTATGACTAAACGGGTCATGAAACAGCTTAACTTAAGAGTTTCTAGACCCTACTATAATATATGTGCCATGGATTCTAAGAAAATCGAAGTCCACGTTTAATCAAGGATTTACAAGTTCATCTTTCAGTTTACCCAGACATCATGGTTGTTATGGATATTGTTGTCGTTGATGTACCTGATGCTTGGGGTATGCTGTTATCTAGAAAGTGGGCCTCTGATCTAGGAGGAAGCATTCAGATGAATTGGTCATACACTATGATTCCATCTCCTAGCAGTGAGGGTTTTGTTAGGCTAAATAGAGAGCCCGAGAGGAAATTTCATGTTGAAGATCCTAAGAAGCCTCATAACGAAGTAATTAGAAAGCAATCTGACATCGGGAACTATTCTATCATGTCTAATTTCATAATTCCTTCCAATGATAAGATTAAGGATCTTAAAGATAAAGTTTGGTATATGTACTTCGATGGTGCGTCCTCTAGCCAGACAAATCAGGAGCCTTCTCATTTGTCGCGACAAGCACCATCTTACTATGAGGAGGTCATTGGTTCGATTGAAAGGTGGTTAATTGAAGGTGATCCAGATAAACTTAAGAACGATAAAGATCAGATGCAATATGAAGAAAAACATGTCACGCATATTTTACATCTTTCATCTGAGAGCTTTGAAACAGAAAGTTCCACGTCATCAGTAATCCAGCCTGCCACAAAGAAAAAGCGCAAGAGAAAGAAAATGAGAAGAAGATTTGATGCATCAGACGGCCGCGAGCAGCTTGATTTTCGGATAGGAAAAAATTCTACCATATGTAAAATTGGACATGGCACATCCGACAAGCAGCCAACAGATTTGCCTGAAAGCAGGCAAATGCTCAGTATACACTATATTGAACACATCTGATGCCATGGGCATCTTCTGTATTGTATTTCTATCCCTACTCCTTGTCTTTTCAGCATTTCATTTCTGTTTTTAGGATTAGATTTACTTTTCATGTTATTAGTTAGTCAATAAATGAAGAGCTTTTATCTTTCCTGTGCTTAATGTATATGATGATTTTGGAATGGACGCTACTTATTTTATCTGTGTGTTGTATGGGTGCAGATTCTGGATTCTCACATTCCTACAGTGCAGCAACGTGTCCCCAAGTAGAGCCAGATGTTGACCACTACTGGTCAACTACCCATGCAGTACCCCCCCCCTCTTTTTTTTGCAGAAAGGGGTTGCACCTGATTGACGTGTCCGTGCCATCCTACGGTCATCAGCAGCTTGATCATTTTGATTGTAAACCCAGTCTGCATGTATGAAATGTAAATAATCTTAGCAGGTCAGAGTCATGTATGTAAATTGCCTAGGTGGACCTAACTTTCTAATGATAATCTATGTCCCGGAAGGTTTTTCGTCTCACCAATCTACGATCGGCAGAGTTTTCCTTCAACCTGACCCCAAAGCCGGGATGCATTTTGTTATTAGAACTTTAGGAGAATCCTAGTGTGTTAACCTGCTAGATTATAGTTTGTGTCGCAGAACTGGGTGGTTTATGAGGGTCTATGTTAAAGTGGGTTTGTCCCCTTAAGATGTAAATTTTGTTAAAGTCATGATGTAAAGAGTCTTGAGGGTTGAAAATGTTAATCCCCTCATGTGTCTTAGGTCCTAGGTCTTAGGGGAAATTTTTTCCAAAGGCTGTGTTTGATGATCCATGATAAAACAATAAAAAATAATAATTAAAGATAAAAATAATAAAAAATAAAAATAAAATAAAAAATTTAAAATTTTAAAAATGAATAAAAATAAAAAAATTTAAAAAATAATAAAATAATATTTTAATTCGACGGATGAGATTAAGAGATGTCTTGATCCTCATCGATGGTCGAGATCGTTTTGTCATGGATCACTCAAACTAGCCGTTGGGATTTTTTCCTTTAAGTAGGGTGCTAAGGGTCAATTGAGATTATCAATCTGATCTGTGAGTCTAAGACTGAAGAAGCTCTCTTGTAAATCTGTTTCTGGTTAATAAAAGAAGACTTTGGGGTCCAACAAACAAACAAAAAAAAAAAAAATTCATCATGGAAATATTTTGCCAGTTAATGTCTTAGCCTGGAAATTTTAATCGCATTTTATTTTTTCTTGCGAAGGCTAAAATTTTGGGATTAATGTTTATCTGGCATGCTACGAATATGATATCTAGTTAATGGTTTATGACTCGTGGTGGTTTGAAGCATTCATCTTTTTGAATCTTCAGTTGTTGGATATCATTTTGGTCATTCTAAGAGCACTATGATTTAGCTGATGACAAATGATTGTTGTTCACGTTTCATGTTTCTATAATCATCTAACAAGTAATCAATTTAATAACAATTTCTTAAGGCACTGGTCTGCTAAATTAATCAAATTCATCTAGTGCTTATCTTATCGTGTCTCGTGTCTCCCAACCAACTGGTCGACAGTTAGTCTTCATCATCTCGCAGGGTCTACCCCCCTTAGCCGCGGGAGACAGGCTTAAACGAAGGGATCGGGGATCAGAGTGACAGCCCCCGGTCTAAGCGTTGTCGTGTCAATCTGCGCGACAACAAACCCCAAAGTCTTTCTTTATTGCACAAAAAATGACTACAAGAGAGTTTTTTTTAGCACCAGACTCTCAGATCCAATCTCCTCTCAAATGACCCCTAGCACCCTATTTAAAGGAAAAAATCCCAACAGCTAGTTCGAGTGATCCATGTCAAAATGATCTCGACCGTTGATGAGGATCAAGATATCTCTTGATCTCATCCGTTGAATTTTTTAATGCCTAAAAAAATTGAAATTCTGCATTTATTACTCAAAATATTATTTTATTAATTTTTAAGTTTTTATTTTATTTTATTATTATTTTATTATTTTCAATTTTTCAATTTTTATTTTTTTTTTAATTTTTTATTTTTTATATATATTCCTTTTTATTTTTATCTGTTCAATTTTTTAATTTTTATTTTTTTAATTTATTTTTTAAATGGATCCTCGAACTTAGCCTTTGGAAAAATCACCTAGGACCTAGGACTTAGGACTTATGAGGGGATTAAAACATTTTCTAACCCTCAAGACACATTACATCATGACTTTTACAATTTTACATCTCAAAGGGGAAAACCCATTTGACATAGACCCTCATAGACCACCCACTTCTGCGACCAAATATTATCTAGCAGATCAACGCACTAGGATTCCTGTAAGATTCTGATGACAAAATTCATTCCGGCTTTGGGGTTCGGTTGAAGGAAAACTCTGCTGATCATGAATCGGTGAGACAAAAAACCTTCTGAAATGTAGATTATCACTAGAAAATTAGGTCCACCTAGGCAATTTACATACATGACTCAACTCTGCTAAGATTATTTACAATTTATACATGCAGACTGGGTTTACAAAATGATATTATCGGGCTGATGATGACAGTCACGGACACGTCGCTCAAGCGCTATCCCTTTTTCCATAAAGGGGGTGTACTGCTATGGGTAGTTGACACGTAGTGGTCAATAGGGAGCAAGGCCAACGGAAAGAAGAGCCAAGGCAAGGCCGAGTCCCATCAGAAAGGCAAGAAGAAGAAGAAAGATCTTAGCAAGATAAAATGCTTCTCTTGCCACCAATTCAGGCACTATGCCATTAAGTGTCCTCACCGGTAGAAGGGGTTTGTTGAAATTTGGCAGCTCGCGGAGAAATTCCCTCCATTGGGAAGCCTTCCTCATCCAAAGAAGACCCTACTAGCCCTTCGAATAATTTAATTTGCACAAGGAAAAATATTAATTTTTTTGTGAAACCCACTTCTGCACAAAAGTACAAGTCGGCCTGGGCAGGGAAATTCAACCTCCTTGGACACATATAAATAGACCACATGCCACATCACTTGGAGGCATCAATCACACATCATATCTTCTCTTAATTGGTTCATACAGCTCTGAAATTGCAGGTCCGAGTTCGCACATGCGAAGGGAAGGAAGACATTTCTGTTTGCTGCATTGACTTTCTATTTGAGCCTTTGACTAGTGTTGACGTTCGGGATTTTGGGCATGGTTTGACTTGGGATTTTGGATTTGTCTTGGAGGCCATATTCAGGATCAAGGAGATCGAACTTTTCTAGGCACTTTGAACTTGTTTGACGGCAAACTTGAAGTTGCCCTTTGACCGCAAGGTTGACCTTGTCGTTGACCAATTTCAGAGGCATATTTTGGCACTGTTTTGACCTAGTTTGACTAAGCTAAAGAGGCTGAGTTTCCTACTGCCTTGACCAAACTTTTTGGAGGTTGTTTTGACCGTTGACCAAGACTGATTAGGTCTATTGTTGCTGCTATTGACATTGACCAGAATTTGTAGATTTGAATTTTGACTAGAGTTGACTTTTTGGGCTCATCTTTGATTGGATATTGATTGGTACTTGGGATAGTCAAGGCTTTGACCTTTGACTCTTTGTTGATGAACTTGAACATTGTATCTCTTTTTTAAACATTTGATTACAATCTAATAGAAGAAGAATTTGGAAAGGATTTTCCCCCTTGTGGGGTTTTTCCCTGGTCTTTAACCAAATTACTATGTCTCTATTGTTCTTAATTGTCTTCTATGGTGCATTTGGTTTACTGTTCTATCTGCAATTGCTTATTGTTGCTAGAAGATTGAACTATACTAGATAAATTGATTGCTCACTGAAGAAGAATTGATATAAGTGACTGTGTTTAGCATAGACAGTGGAAAATTAACATGGTCTCAGCGCTGAGGTGAAGACAAGCCCAAGGAGACAAGAGACCAAAAGCAATCACCTTTGAAGAGATTTGAAGAAGCTTATTTGACTTGGTCAAGATGTCTACCTCATACTTCAAGACGGGAGAGAAGTTGAATGACTTGTCAAATTTTGTTGCTTGGCAAATCAGGTTGGAGGTGACCTTGGATGAGAATGATGTCTTGGAATACGTGAAAGGAAAGGTACCTGAGCCTCCACAAAATGCTTTGTTGTTGTCAAGGCCAAGTACAAGAAAGGTGAGATTAGATCTTAGAAAATCATTATTGATTATTTAAGAGATCATTTGCTTACTTATATTTCAAAGTTGAAGAAGTCCATGGAAATCTATGATAAGTTGGTTGGGATGTATTAGATCAACAATTTGAATCACATTCTCTCCTTGAAAAATCAACTCAAGGACATCAAAATGAACAAAAGAGAGACTTTGCGTGTTGAAATTTCTAAGTATTACCCGTTAGAAATGTTATCTGTATTCTCTGGTTTATTTCGCCTACTTGTTTAATTACTAACAAGTTATTTAACCATCTAAATATTGAAATAAACACAATACCATCTCAACCATCTACAAATCAGCAACTGAAAGAAATGAACAAAAGCACAAGGAACATTGTTATTTTTGGACAATCTTCCCCAGAAAAACCCAACTTGGGAAAATCGATGCAGAAGTTCTGAGGGTTTTATTATTAAGCAACTTTTTCTTGAGTAAATTAGGTGCCAAATTGGCTCACCTAACAGAGAAAATAATCGAGCAGTAACACCTCTCTTCAAAAGCAAATATTCTGAAAGTTTTCCCCACAAAACCCTCTCCAAAACAATCTGAAGCACTGTGTGAGCCCTCCTGGCCTCTGCATCAGCCCTCCAAGGCTCTACACAGCCTCTCTGGCCCTCTGCGTCAATTCTGCAGCCTCTACGTGTGTCACGCAAACCCTTCTGGCCTCTGCGCAGTCACTACTAGCCTCTGCGTGGCTCCCTCTGGCTCTGTGTCTGCCTTTGTATTGGTCTTCTGACACTATCTCTGCCTCTCTGCCTCGTACTCACTGCCCCTTGCTGCAATACTGATCACTAGTTCGATTTCTCTTAGCAAACCCCGCTCTAGAAAATCGAACTGATTGATCACTCTGGTGTATTTCTAACTAACCCTCAAGCCTCCTCTTATACTTTTTATGTTGAGTCTTCAACGTCCGAGATCACATCTCTAATCAACGGCTAAGATTAGATTTGGCTTGATCCATGTCATTTAGAACCTTCTAACCCAGTTTTATATTAATACCCATTAATATTTCTATATTCCTAAGTTTAGACTTAGGAACCCATTAAAAATATTAATTATTTTAATATCTCCTCCACGGGGTAGAATTTCCCCAAACCATTTCTGAGTCTTGGAGATCTCATGTGCTTTAGCCTCTCCACCAATTTTCATGGCTAGAGCACATATGATGCTACCCCAAATTAACACTCCCTCTTAGCGAGAAATGTGCTCTAGTAATACTCCACCACTGAGCATCACCCTAATCATCCAGCACTGGTACCTGTGCTAATGTTTGGCCTTCCTGCCCAACGTCCTCTACACTGTTGGATCCTGTATTGTTGCCCATGGCTCTACCACAGCCACTGCTACATCTGTACGGCAACTCCTCTGCATCCATGTTGTTGCTGGTCCCTCCTCGCATCCGTATTGTTGTTGGTCCCTCCTCCCAACACTGCAGCCCTCTCTCCTCATGCTGCATCGTGCTACCCGTAGCACCACTGCTGCTACTGCTACGCTGCAAGTCAGTTACTAAGACCATGGTAACTAATCTACCCAGCTACTGACATCCTTGTCAAGCTAGAAACCCTCCTAATGTTGAAGCTCTCTTTGCCGCTATTTCGTGCTTCCTCTGCTATCTCTGTGTTGCTGCAACAACTATTGTCTCTTGCACCGCTACAAACTTCTTTGTGCCTTCCTGCACTGCTGCAACCTCCTCTGTGCCTCTTGCACTGCTACAATCCCCACTGTGTTGTTACAGATCCCTGCACTCTAGCACTCTCTGTCACTTCATCCGCATCCGTTTCTACTGACATTTGTCATCCTGCTACTGTCACTTCGGGGCTCCCGTAGCTGGATATGTTCCAAGAGTTTGGGTACCTCAAGGATCTTGCCCCTCATCCCCTGTAGTCTTCCTGACTACAGCTCGATGTCTCCCCACCTCTTCTCTAGAGGTACATGAGCATTCATGGCACAATTGTCATCATCCTCTACCTCCTTCTCCGCCTTCGCTAGCGCTGCCTTGGAGTCAGACGTCTCTCCCTTATTCTTCTTCCTGGGACACTGGGTTGCATAATGGCCCAGCTCCCCATAGTTGAAGCACTTAACCTTGCAGAGGTCATTTTTCTTCTTCTTCCCATGTTGCCCCATAGATGCCAAAGTTGCATCCTCTTCCTCCTCTTTCTTGACCCGGGCTCCTTTGCTGCTACTTCCCGTCTTGGTCAACCGTTTGATCTCTTCTGGGCGAAGAGTTGCCCACAATTCTTCCCATCTTGGAAGATTCACTCTGCCCAAAATGCTTTGGACGAACGTCTCTCACTCCTCGAAGACTGCATTCAGGGCAGTCCTCACCATTAACTCTTGATCCGGCGTGGCCCCTATGGAAGTCAGTTGGTCCCGGATCTCCTACAACCTACTGAGGAAGTGATCTATTGGCTCCTCCTTTTGCATCTGATACGACTGCAGTTGATTCTCCAGTAGCATCTTCCTCTGCACAGAAGTGCTTTGATACA
The DNA here is from genome assembly GCA_000404065.3 of Pinus taeda. Taxonomy (NCBI): domain Eukaryota; kingdom Viridiplantae; phylum Streptophyta; class Pinopsida; order Pinales; family Pinaceae; genus Pinus; species Pinus taeda. The sequence continues at coordinate 77,190 of APFE031463156.1, forward strand.
ATTTCTTCAAGGTATCCCACATTTCCTTTGTTGTCTCCTTCTCGGCAATATGTTGGACCACATGATCCTTGACCCCATCAAGGATTATGCATTTGGCCTTGGCCATCACATCCTCATACTTTTCATTATCAGCTGGGTCGATTGGGATAGCCACGATTCTCAAGGCGAAGGGGACCCAAACCTCCTTTGAAAGTGTCAGATGTTCTATATGTGCCTGGAATGAAGAAGAACCTAATATCCATCTCAGCACTTGATGACAAAGGGTATGATGTGTTGTTCAAGAGAGGGCAGGTGCTTATATATCCTAGAGGAACTCCAGCTTCTTCAGCTAGAGTGATTGGTGTGCGCCATGCCAAGGTGTACAAGTTCTCATTCCAACCCCTGATGGCATTGAGTAGTAGCACCTAAGACAGGACCAACAGCAAATCTAGCAATTCAGAGTTATGTGAGATTTGGCACCGTAGGATGGGGCACATGTATCATGGGGCCTTGAGTACATTGCGGGAGATCACCATTGGTGTGCCAGATTTCAGTTCTAATCACCTTGATGTATGCAGAGGATGTGTTATGGGGAAGTTTGCCAGGTCCCCTTTTCCCAGTAGTGACAACAAAGCGACCGGGATCCTTGACTTGATTCATACCGATGTGAGTGGTCGGATGTCTCATGTATCCTTGAGTGGCTATGAGTACTATGTTTTATTCATTGATGACCACTCCAAGAAGACCTGGATTTATTTCTTGAAGACCAAGAGTGAGGTCTTCAAGCAGATTCAAGAGTTCAAAGCTCTTGTGGAGACCCAGACAAGTAGGAAGATCAAGGTCCTCAAGTCAGACAATGGAGGGGAGTATACCCTTGGTGACTTTGTTGATTTTTGTGCTGAGGCAAGCATTAGGAGGGAGTTCACAGTTCCTTACAACCCCCAGCAGAATGGGGTTGTGGAGAGGAAGAACAAATCCATTGTAGGGGCTGCGAAAGCCATGCTTCATGATCAGGGGTTACCTTTATTTTTTTGGGCAAAGGCATGCAACATTGTTGTGTACTTGCAGAATAGGAGTCCACATCGTGCCTTGGGGAATGTGACTCCGGAGGAGAATTTTTCTAGGAAGAAACTTGATGTTGGGCACTTTCATATCTTTGGGTGCCTTACATATTCCTATGTCCCAAAGGAGAACAGGACCAAGCTAGAGCCCACTATAGACAAGAGCATCTTTGTGGATTATAGCGAGACCTCGAAAGCTTATCGGATTTATATTCCTGCGTAGAGGAAAGTGGTTGTCAGGCGGAATGTGAAGTTCCAGGAGGGGAGAGCTTTCAGGAGGTCACAGGAGTTAGAGTATCTAGAGTCACCAGACCCTCAAAAGCAATTGAGTCAGTCACAGGGATCCAGTGGTCAAGGATCAGGAGGTACATCGATTACAGTGCCAGGTCCATCAGTGAGCAGTGGCTCTCAAAGTTGGGTGGGTAGTTCTTTGGGCAGGATGCAGGGCAGTCCACAAAGCAGTTCACAGGGTAGTCCACTAATGGATAGTTCGTACAGTACTTCAGCATCTACAGGCACAGATTCAGGCATGAGGTCAATTGGCAGGTGTTCAGGAGTTCAAACTTCTGATGATGATGAGGATTCTTTCACTCCAGTGGGAGAAGTATGCTCAGGGAAGAGGAAGCTAAGTGGCTTAAAGATACCTTGCGTGAGGCCACATATGAGGAGGAAGCCAGCCAGCAGGTCTGGAGAGAGGCCATAATGGAGGAGTATTCTTCTATTATGAAGAACGATGTTTGAGAGGTAGTGCTGAGGCCTGAAGGTAAATCAGTTGTTACTTCCAGATGGCTCTACAAGATAAAGCATGTTGCAGATAGCAGCATCGAGAATTTCAAGGCTCGATTTGCGGCGAGAGGGTTCTCACAGGTAGAAGGAGTTGACTATGAGGAGACCTTCGCTCCCGTAGCTCGGTATAAATCTATTTGCTCTATTATATCAATTGCAACATTTCTCAATGGCTTCATTCAGGAGGAGGTTTATATTGAGCAGCCGCAGGGCTTTGAGGTGCATGGGAAGGAGTCCCATGTATGGAGATTGAAAAAGGCACTCCATGGCCTGAAGAAAGCTCCTAGAGCTTGGTACTCGAGGATTGATACATACTTGCAGCAGTTGGGTTTCACAAAGAGTGAGGTTGATCCAAACCTACACTTCATTGTGGTGGTTGAGGAGCCTCTCATTCTAGTGTTGTATGTTGATGACTTGATCATCACTGGTGCAGAGAGACTCAATGAGGGCTGCAAGAGAGATCTTGCTTCAAAGTTTGAGATGAAGGATATTAGCTTGATGCATTATTTTCTGGGATTGGAGGTGTGGCAAGAGGAGGGGCATTTCTTCCTAGGACAAGGGAAGTACATTGTGGATATTCTTAGCAGATTTCACATGGAGGATTGCAAACCCATGTCTACTGTTATGAACTTAAAATCATAACAATTAAATAAAATATTAAAATGTTATTTAAATAAAAAAATTTATTATAATCACGTTAATTAAATGAAGAGACATATGTCCCCAAGAGACATGTCTCTTTGATTAGGCATGGCCAATCAACTCCTATTTAAGCAGCACCGCCTCAGCCTTGTAAACATCATTCAATTTTTATCAATATATATATAAACATATTACATTCAGAATTTATCTAATGTTTTATTAACAGTTATCAGCAAATTAAAAATTTATATTGTTAACAGTGGTATCAGAGCCAGAAACTGTCTCGTGACACCCAAGACGTTTCGCTGGCCGTCAAGCCCTACGGGCACCGAAAGAGGGAGTACCTATGATCTGCAGCGTGGAAGGAGAAGCAGCATGGGAGGAACCTTCTCTGCTAGACGACTGAATACGCATAAGATCCGACCAAGGTATCGTCTGTAGATATGCGAGCGTGACAAGGGAAGGACCGGCGTACAATTCTCTAACGGTTTGTCTTGCTGACTGTTACACAGCGGGACGTCTGGGGTACACAGCAGCCATCATGGAAGCAACCCCACGTGATCACACCACAAGATCAACATTCGTGGTATAAAGAATTTCGGCCACATATTTTTGCGCTGAAGGTACAGTTGACATCATGGTCAATGGGCATGACTGAAGGGTGACGTCCAGTCACTCCTTTAAAAAAAAATCGATCGTATGTCATTTAAAAATAAAGCTTTATAATAGAAACTAAAGTTAATTGATTAATTAATAAAATATATATATATATATATATATTATTATTATTATATTTATTATTATTATTATTATTTATTTAAAAAAAATGGGTCTTCAAAAAAAAATGGCGGCCAACAACAATGACGATATGAAGAAGGTTCAAGAGGACATCAACAAGTTGAATAAACACCTGGATAACATCGAGAAGTGAGTTAGTAAGCAGGGCCAGATGGATTATGATATCTCTTTCTTAAAAAACTTGATGAGTCGGCGTTTCGGAGAGACCAATCCACCTTTAGCTACACAAAGTCCCAAGACTCCAGAAGGGGAGACTTCTCTAGAGCATGACTTCCTAAGGCGTGAGAAGCAACAAATACCCCAAATTCACTTCAAAGGAAGCCAATATTATACTCATTATTCCAGAAGGAAACATCTTAAAATAAAAAATGAATTACCAAAGTATGATGGTAAGAACTTTAAAGGCATTGTTGTATGGGTAAATAAGATGGATGCAAATTTTTTAGCAAACCCTCCGCTCGGTGAACAAGAAAAAGTCGTGACTGCATCCAACTACTTAGAAGCAGAAGCATACGATTGGTTTTTGTGGTGATCGTCTAAATGCACGGGTCGCTCATTCAATTGGAAAAACCTTAAAAACGCTCTGTTAAAAAGGTTTCATGACGAGGAGGAGGATGATGTCTATGAGAGATTTGTTCACCTGAAGCAAAAAGGATCAGTGAGTGAATACACTCATGAATGGGAAGTATTAGCAGTAAGGCAGAGAGGGTTTTCAGATGAGGAGCTGCTAAAAATGTACCGTTGTTGCCTTAAAAATTACATTCGCGAAGAATTAAAAATGCATAAACCCAAAACTATTGAGAAGGCCAGACATGTAGCAATAATTATCGAGCAAAAAATATAAACTTCACAAACCACCATATGCCAGTAACAACAGGACTAACAACTATTCCAAGGGAAAGGCAAGTAAACCCTCGTCAGAAAATACTAGTAAGTATGTTCCACCACCATTATGAAGTGAAGGAAAACATCAATCTTATGTCGAAAGAAAAAAAGATGGCAAATGTTAGAAGTGTGGAGACAAGTATTATGCAGGTCACAAATGCGCAACACAAAAACTATACAATTGTGAAGCTGAACAAGAAGAGGAATCCTCAGGACACAGCTCTGACGAAAAGGACAATGAAGAAAATGCAAACCCTAGTCCAAAATCAGAAGACATTATGCCACGAAATTCCATAGCAGCCATCACAGGGATAGCTCAACCACAGACACTGAAGCTTAAAAGTCACATTAATAAGGAAAGCGTTATTGTTATGGTGGACTCAGGAAGTACACACAACTTTGTAGATGTCAATGTTGCAAAAAGACTGAACATCTTTGCTTACCCGGTAGCAGATGGAAAGCGTATAGATGGAGTTGGCAAGTGCCATAAAGTTAAGTTGCAATTAAGCGACTATGCAATGGAGTCCAATTTTTATACAGTTCCCCTAGGAGGAGTAGATGTTGTTTTGGGTGTCCAATGATTAAGAACACTAGGCACATATTCAACAAATCACATAAAACAATTCATTAGATTCAAATGGGATGGCAAGAAATATCAGTTGTTTAGGTTTCAGGCACCACCAACACAAGTCATCTCCGCTCAACAAATGAAGAAGCTTATTCGCAACGGGGCACTAGCATTTGTTGCACAATGTCACCACTTGGAATTATTATCGACAGAAGGGACTCATCAACCATCAGAGATTTCATCCTTGATCCAGAATTACGAGAAGGTTTTCCAAGATCTACCAATGAAGTTACCCCTGGAAAGGAAAATTGAACACATTAACGAAGTGAAACCAAACTCAACACTAGTTAATGTTAAGCCATATCGTTATCCCCATCACAACAAGACAGAAATAGAACGCTTAATACAAGACTTGCTGAAGCATGGAATCATTACGAAGAGTAGAGTCCATACGCTGCACCCGTAGTATTAGTCAGAAAGGAGGACAGATCTTTCCGATTATGTATAGATTACAGAGGCTTAAACAAAATCACTATTAAACATAAGTTTCTGATTCCGTTCATTGATGAAATGCTAGATGAATTACACAATGCAGAATATTTTTCCAAGTTAGATCTAAGATCAGGCAACTACCAAATACGAGTAAGGTTAGAAGACGTCAAAAAGACAGCATTCAAGACTCGTGAAGGGCATTACGAGTTGAAGGTCATGCCATTTGGATTAACAAATGCACCAGCCACCTTCCAAGCAACCATGAATAAGCTCCTTCACCCTTATCTTAGGAAGTTTGTATTAGTTTTCTTCGATGATATTCTAGTCTACAACAAGGCATGGAAAGAACATCTCAAACATCTAGAAGAAGCGTTGTTTGTTTTGGAAAAGAACCAGTTTTATGCCAAGCTATCAAAATGTACATTTGGGCAAAAGAAAGTTGAATACCTAGGTCATATTATATCAAGGGAAGGAGTCCAAGTGGATCCCAACAAAATCAAGGCAATCAAAGAATGGCCCAAACCCAAGAACATATCTAAGTTGAGGGGATTTTTGGGTTTAACAGGGTATTACAAAAGATTTATAAAAAACTATGCACATCTGACAGCACCCCTGGCGAATTTGTTAAAGAAAAATGCTTTTAAGTGGGATGATCAAGCAGACAAGTGTTTTGAGAAATTAAAGGAAGTGATGTCAACCACACCAGTACTAGCAACTCCTGACTTCTCCAAACCATTCATAGTCGAATGTGATGCTTCAGGGTTCGGAATTGGAGCTGTATTGATGCAGGACAACCACCCTATAGCATTTGAGAGCAGGAAACTTAATAAACGAGAAGGCTTAAAATCAACATACCAAAAAGAGATGCTCGCCATCATACACTCTTTGATGAAATGGCGCCAGTATTTGCTTGGAAGTAAATTTTCAATCCGAACCGACCACAACAGCGTTCAATTTTTACTTCAACAAAAGACATTATCAACTAAACAACAAAAGTGGATGGAGAATTTGTCAGCTTTCGACTTAGAAATATTACACAAGAAGGGAAAGGAGAATGTCGTAGCTAATGCACTCCCACGTAAAGATGACGATCACACAACATGTGCAGCCATGCTAGTTGTTCCGGAATGGTTGGACGAAATACGAGCCGAATATACCAAGGATGAGGAGCGTGACTCCATGATTAACAATATCAGTCAATATACCAATTTCGAGTGGAAAAATGACATCTTATGGTACAAGGGTAGAATTTACCTAACAACCACATCCAAATTTAAGGTGAAAATACTAAAGGAGTCTCACAATTCGCTAGCAGCCGGACATGTCGAATTCTACAAGACTTACTACAACATCCGACAGTCATTCTATTGGAAGGGTATGAGCAAGAAAATTCAGAAATATGTTGCAGAATGTGATATTTGTCAAAGAAGTAAGAGCGAAAATGTTCCAACTCCAGGATTGCTACATCCACTACACATTCCAAATCAGAAGTGGGAGGAGATTTCGATGGATTTTATTGAAGGACTACCTGCATCTGACGGAAAGGATAAAATATTTGTAGTTGCCGACAAGCTCACTAAATATGCCCACTTTATGGCTATTAAAAACACTGACACATCTAAACAAATCGTTGATGTGTTTTGTAAAAATATTTACAAATTACACAGGTTTCCTAAGGTCATAGTCAGCGATAGAGATGTAAGGTTTAAAGGAAAATTTTGGAAGGAATTCTGCCATCAAGCAGGAATATCCCTCAATATGAGTTTGGCCTATCACCCCCAAACAAATGGGCAAACCGAAATCGTTAATAAATGCTTGGAAACATATCTTCGTTGTTTCGTTACAAATAAACAAAACAGATGGACACAGTGGCTACACCTGGCAAAATGGTGGTACAATACCGTGTACCACACGTCAGCTAAGATGACACCCTTCCAAGCTTTATATGGTTATGAGCCACCCAGGTGGAAGGACTTTGCTTTTCTTGATTCTAAGGTACCAGCAGTTAAAGACCACTTAGGAGAAAGTCAAAGGATCATCAACTTACTAAAAGAAAATCTAAACATGGCTCGTAATAGAATGAAACAGCAAGTCGAGCAACACCGTTCTGTAAGAGAGTTCGAGGAGGGAGACTAGGTCTTTGTTAGACTCCAACCTTATAAGAAACTATCACTAAAATAGCAAGGGAAGAATAAATTGTCACCTAAATATTATGGATCGTACTAGATAATCAAAAAGATAAGTAGTGTAGCTTATGGGTTAAAGTTATTGGACAACTGCCAAATCCATAATACCTTTCACGTATCAAGTCTCAAAAGCGTATTAGGGAAAAACCAAATAGCACAAACAGAAATACCAAAGACCGATGAAGAAGGAAGAATAGTCCTTGAACCTGAAGGTATACTCGCTACCCGAGAAAAGGTTTTACGATCTAAGACAATAAAGGAATACCTCATCAAATGAAAGAGGTTACCAGAGGAAGATTCATCTTGGGAATCAGAATATTTCGTGCATAAACGCCCAGGCCTACCTATGCTTTGAGGACAAAGCATCTTAAGGGGAAGGCAATGTTATGAACTTAAAATCATAACAATGAAATAAAATATTTAAATATTATTTAAATAAATAAATTATTAATTATAATCAATTAATTGGCAAATAATTAATTAAATGAAGAGACATTTGACCCCAAGGGACATGTCTCTCTGATTAGGCATGGCCAGTCAACTCCTATTTAAGGAGCACTGCCTCAGCCTTGTAAACATCATCCAATTTTTATCAATATATATATAAACATATTACATTCAGAATTTATCTGATGTTTTATTATCAGTTATCAGCAAATTAGAAATTTATATTGCTAACATCTACACCTATGATCACTAACTGGAAGAAGCGTCACGCTTCTGATTCCGAGTTGGTGGATCATACTCTATACACACAGTTGATTGGTAAATTGATGTATTTGGTCAACAATCGACCAGATATATGTTTTGCAGTTAACATTATGAGTCAGTTCATGTGTGAGCCCAGGAGAGTGCACTAGGTGGCTACAAAACACATTCTTCGTTACTTGCAGGGGACTGTGGATTTTGGTCTGGATTATAGACAGGGTAATGGAGTGAGACTGGCAGGGTACACGGATTCAGATTGTACAGGTTGTGCTTTAGATAGGAAGAGTAATTCCGGGTGCCATTTTGGGTTGGGTTCGACAATTGTGTCGTGGATCAGCCGGAAACAACAATCAATTGCATTGAGCTCAGCTAAGGCAGAGTATATGGCTGCTAGTTTGGCTAGTTGTGAGGCCATATGGCTTCGCAAGATGTTGTTTGGTCTATTTGGTCAGGCATTGAGACCTTTAGTAATTTACTGTGATGATTAGAGTTGCATAAAACTCACAGAGAATCTAGTTTTTCATAACAGGGCAAAGCATATTGAGATCAAGTATCACTTCATTAGAGACTATGTCCAAAAGGGAGCTGTCAAGCTTGAGTACATTTCCACAAATGAGCAGGTAGCGGACATTTTCGCTAAAGCCTTACCACGGGGCAAGCATGTCTACTTTAGAGACAAGATGGGAGTGGTGAGGAACACTTTCATCGGTAAGAGGAAGTGTTAAAATTTGGGTACCAGAGGATAAGTGGTTCCCTAAGGCTTTGATCTTTGGCCTAGGGAAAAGTGTCCAAATTTATTTGTACTTTTCTCCTAAAGTGATTTTATAAGTGGTAAAGTCAATTTAATGTAAAAGTGACTTTATAAGTGGTAAAGTTACATTTTAATTTAAAGGTGGCTTTATTAAAGTCAATGAAGAATTAGAAAGTGAAAAAGTGACTATGGAAATAAAAGGCTAAGTGGGTCTTTATTTAAGTGGGTGAGTTAAAAAATAGAAAATGAGAATTAAATGCACATTTATTCTCATCCTTAGATCTAAATGAATCTCAGCCATTAGATCTTAGGGTAACCCAAAAGGTCATTTAGAGAGTAAAAAGAGAAGAGAAGAGAAAAATATCAATTCATTCTTTCATGAGCATTTGAGAGAAAGAAAAGAGAGAGCAAGGAGAAAATTTCTTAACAGTGAGAAAGTGAAGGAAAGCAGCGAGAAGACATTTCAGCAAATCTGGGGAGCAACATTTATTGGCACGCATCCCAAGGTAAAACCATACAGTAGGAGAAAGGCACAGAAATCGAGGAAGAGGGACAACAGCAAGGACATGAATCTCGAGGCGGGTTTTGGGCACAATTTTCAAGGTAGTCGTACTATTGAAATCCGTACGGTGCATACAGTCTATACAGCAAGTTTCGGGCACAATTTTTGAAGCAGTCACACCATTGAAATCTGTACAATCCGTATAGTAAGTTCTTGGCACGATTTTCGAGGCAAGTTGTACAGTGTTTAATGTTGTTTTATTGCTGGAAAGTTTTTTGTTTTGGTAGTTTGCTGATTGGCACAAATTTCGAGGCAAAGTTCAAGCACAAAAATCTAGATAAGTTGTAATTTGTGGTTGTTGGAATCTTTACTGTGTATTTCAATTTCTCTATAAAAGCATTTTCAGAAATAAAGAAGAGCTCTCAAACTGGTTTTCCCCAAGAGTTGTAGGGGGTTTTTCCAAGGTCACATTGACCAAAAATCACTGCGTTATTTTTTGTGTGGCTGTCATAATTTTGCTATGTTTTATTTCTGCAATTTCAGCAGTTGTGAAATCCCCAAATTTGTGTTTTCAAAAAATATTGTCATTTCCAAATTTTAGAATTTTTATCATGCTTGGATTTAAAACTAAATGCATGGAGTGATAAGGAAAACTGAGAACAGAAGTGGGGGTTGAAATTATTCACTAGCAAACTTGTCCCAGCCTTAAATATAATATAAGGGCCCTCCTTGGGTTAAAAATACAAGTGATTTTATTTTCAAGTAAGTCAAAACTTATTTGGCTAAATAAATAAATTGTTGGGAATAAAATAAATTGCCATGAGAAAATAAATATGTTTGGTATTTGCAAATTTAACATGGTATCAGAGCTATCTAGAAGACTCTAAGAGAGAGAGATCTAAGTTCACAAGGATTTGTAGGAACGAGTTTCCTTTTTACAACAGAAGAATTATTTTCTTAAAATTTTGCAGTTGGGTTTTGTGGTCATGTTCAATTTGTGGAGATGGCATCTTTGAGTAGTCTGCGATATGAAGACAAGTTGGATGGGGTTGCTAGTTTTAGTCCCTAGAAGGAGCAAATTACCATAATTCTGAAGATGAATGGTTTATGGGATCTCGTAAACAGAGACATCCAGGTTCCTTTAGAAACAAACCTTGCAGTAGAGCACAATCTTAAAGATATGAAAGCAAGGTGTATAACTTTGGATGGTGTGGGGGATCACATAATTCCTCACATATCAGTGAAGGACACCAAACGTCAAATGTGGGTAGCTCTGACCGATCTTTATCAAAGTTCAAGTGAAAATAGGAAAATGTTGCTACAGGAGAAATTAAACAACATCAAAATGAACAAATTTGAGACTATGACATCATACCTCACCAGGATCCGACAGGCTCATGATGAGCTTGCAGCTGTTGGGGAAATTGTGAGTGATTCAATGCTAGTAAAAGTTGCTCTGAAGGGTTGCATTAAACACTGGACTACTTTGGTTGATGGGATCCTTGCTAGGCAACAACGTCCTACTTAGAGCCAGTTGTGGGATGACTTCATCCAAAAGGAGATATGGGAGAACTCAATGACCGGAGGATAGCCAAAGGGTATTGAGGAGAAACATGAACGTACTCTTGTTGCACAAGCAAAAAAGCGCAAAGCGAAGTCGATGCAAAACCAAAGTGGGGGAGGATCTTCACAGAGCAAAAGGGGGAAGGACACGAGCAAATTCAAGTGCTTTGCTTGTCACAAGTTCGGCCATTTTGCCAGTTAGTGTCTAAAAAGTTTGAGAAAAACTTTGCCATGGTGTCATGCCTTTTTGGAACCATCAAGAGAGGTGTCTGGCTCGTGCATAGTGGAGCATCTCATCACATGACGGAAACTCGAGACGTGCTCACCAATATGATCAAGGGACCTAGCGATGTACATGTGGAGCTTTGTGATAAGACCAAGTATGTAGTAGAAGGCTCTGGCAACTTTGAGTTTCAGATGGACTCAGGCAGTATCATGGAGTTGAATGAGGTGTAATATGTACCAAGTTTGGAGAAAAATCTCCTTTCAGTTTCAACCATTGAAGACAAAGGACTAGAAGTCAACTTTACGAAAGATGAAGTGGTTGTTGGGCCGAAAGGAACTGATCCAAGCAAGAAGTGGGTGATTAGAAGAAGGGAGAGGGATCTCTATCTTTTGAGAGGGCAGTGGGTGAAGGCTCGCATACATGAGAGTGACAGCCAGAGTGAGATATGGCATAGGAGGATGGGAAACCTACACTACAAAGCTCTCTTGATGTTGCAGATGATGGTTACTAGTTTTCTAGAGGTCAGAGTGGAGCAGGATGGCGTGTGAAAAGGGTGCGTGCTTGGCAAACAAACCAAGGCTTCATATCCTCACAATGAGACCAGGTCTAAGGGAGTGTTAGACTTGGTGCACTCAGATATTTGTGGTCCTATGTCTGTGACATTCACGAGGTCTTTATACTTTGCGATGTTCATAGATGATTTTTCCAAGGATGAGGTCTTTAATCGGTTTTAGGAATTCAAAGCTCTTGTGGAGAACCAAACTACCAAGAAGATTAAGGTGTTGAGATCAGATAATGGTGGTGAGTATACTTCCAATGAGTTCCAAGATTTTTGCACGGAAGCAGTGACTAAGGAGCTCACGAAACCTTGCAACCCTTAGCAGAATGGGGTTGCTAAGGGGAAGAACAAGACCGTAATGGAGGCAGCGAGGACAATGATCTAGGATTAAGAATTGCCTATGTTTTTGTGGGTGGAGGCCTGCAATTGAGTTATGTAAATGTAGAACAGGAGTCCTCAAAGGATATTGGAGGACATGACTCCTAAGGAGTTGTTTACAGGAGTGAACTTGAATGTGAGCCATTCGCGCATCTTATGTAGTCAAGTTTATGTTCACATGCCCATAGAGAAGAGGACTAAGATGGACCTCTTGTCAGAAAGGGGCATATTTGTGGGCTACAACAAGGTCTCCAAGGCCTACCGAGTCTACATTCCAAGACAAAGGAAGGTGATCTTGAGTCAGGATGTCAGATTTGATGAGGGCAAGACCCTTAGGAGGTCTCATGAGAAAGAGCCAGCAGTGGTAAAAGATCAGCGGCGAAAAGCTCTTAAGGCTTAATAGAAACCAACAGCACCACCAGCAAGGACATAGTAAGCAAATCTGGAGGAGCGAGATATTCCTTCGAACTCTACCAAGAGGAGGTCGAGATGGGCCGAGTAGACCTTGAGAGATGTTGAGGAGCATGTGGAGGCTCCTAGAAACATTTTCAAGCAAAGCAGACCACAAACGAGATTTTTCAGTTATTTGGCATTGACAAGCAATGTCAAGAGTTTGAGCCTTACACTTTTGAGGAGGCTATAGATGAGCAGGTATGGAGAGATGCCACGGTGGAGTATAGCTCCATCATGAGCAATGATATTTGGGACATAGTGCCGAGATCGGAGGGAAAGTTTATGGTCACTTCTCGATGGATCTCTAAGATCAAACATGTAGTTGATGGCAATGTTGAGAAGTACAAAACGAGGTTCATAGTGAGAGGGCTCTCCTAGAAGGAGAGAGTGGATTACGAGGAGACATTTGCACCTGTCACCAGTTATGCATCCATTACAGTTGTTACGACAATTACTTCAAAGATGGGGTGAAGAATATGGATTTGAAGACTACTTTCCTCAACTGAGTGATTGAGGAGGTGTATATTGAGTAGCCTCAGGGCTTTGAGGTGCATGGGAGAGATTCCCATGTATGTATGTTGAAGAAGGCCCTTTATTGGTTGAAGCAAGCTCCATGCACATGGTATGTCGGGATCGATGGATATCTTCTTGGCCTGGGCTTCACCAAGAGTGAGGTGGATCCCAACTTGTACAATGTACTTGTTGGGAGCGAGCTGCTTAGATTGGTACTTTATGTGAATGATCTCGTCTTGACAAGATCAGAGAAGCTCATAGGGATCTTCAAGGAGGATGTTGCTTCAGAGTTTCAGATGAAGGATATCGGCTTGATGCACTACTTTTTGGGATTTGAGGTGTGGCAACAGCCAAGAGATATTTTCATTAGACAGGGCAAGTATGCAATTGAGGTCTTGAGAAGGTTCAAGATAAAGGATTGAAATCGTATGTCTACATCAATGATCACTAACTTCAAGAAGCTACGTGCTTCTGAAGGCAAGTTGGTGGATCCCACACTGTATAGGCAGTTGATATGTTCCTTGATGTATCTAGTCAACATTAGGCCAAACATATGTTTTGTTGCGAACACACTCATCCAGTTCATGGTGGAGCTGAGACAGGTTCATTGGGTTGCAGTGAAGCATGTGCTAAGGTACCTGCAAGGAACGGTAGACTTTGGCCGGAGATATGTCAGAGTTGGAGGAGTGGAGCCACAATGGTACATAGATTCTAATTGGGCAGAGAGTGTAGTGGACAAAAAATTTACATCTGGATGTTGCTTCAGCCTGGGATCAGCAATCATCTCATGGTACAGCAAGAAGCAACAATCAATGGGACTTAGTTTAGAAGAGGCAAAGTAAATGGCAACGAGTATGGCGAGCTATGAGGCAGTGTGGCTTCACAAGATGCTTGTAGGACTATTTGATTTGTAGATGGAACCAACGGTGATTCACTGTGATAATCAAAGTTGCATTAAGCTCTCTAAGAATCCCATGTTTCATGATCGATCCAAGCACATCAAAATTTCATCAAAGACATGGTCCAAAAAGGTGTTGTAAGATTGCAGTACATTTCTATAGAGGAGCAAGAGACAGATGTTCTCACTAAGCCTTGAGCAAAAGGCAAGTTTGTGAAGTACCGAGATAAGATAGGGGCGGTGGAGAGTCCTTCCTCGCTAGGAGGGAGTGTTGAAGCTAGTGGTAGCTTTGGAAGGTATTCTACATAGGCTTTGTGTCTTAGCATGTGGGAGATTATTTATTGCCTCTTTAGGTGCTTCCTTGGTCAAGTAAGTGATTTATATCTTCTTTCCTGTAATGATCTAGGGTAATTTTGTCATAGGGTTTTCAGAAGCAATTTTTTCTTTCTTTTTCCAGTACAATGACTAAATTCAATATATTCGTTGAGCAGTTAAATTTAATTCCAATGATACTGTTACCCACCCCTAGTGGGTAACCCCTATAGGAGAAATTTTCTCCTGGGTTTGTCTTCAGCCATCAGCCAGCAGCGCCTTGCAACCACCTAATAGCTCAATGTGCTACTATTCTCCACCACCCAAGCCAGCCATTATGTGCACGCACTCATATGCTATGATCGTATGTTTGAAGATGGGACTACCAACCTCGAAGGTATGACTTTTCATCATGTAATTGGGTGATTATGCTTGCTTTTCTTGGGCACATTTCGGCATGGATTAGTGGGGGGATTCAGCAGAAAGAACGGGCTTCGACTATAATCTTGTTCCCTTACCTCATCTTGGGGGTTAATCTTGTATCCTAGTCCCAAGGGATCTCCTCTATTGGCTACTAGCTCTAGGAGTGGCACTACATGGGAAACCCCGATTTTGGTTGCATGGTCCCACTTCCTGATACCATATATTTCACTCCCCTGCCCTCTTCACATTTTCCCCATCTGGGTCCACATTTGTCTATTGGGTCCACAAGGTGTTAGCCTCTCCTTCCCCTTGTCCACGCCTTTGGTCGGGCCTAGAACAATGCCCCAAAGGTTGATGCAGCTAAAAAGAAAGATAAAAGCATAATATGGCAACAAACAACAAGAAATGTAACACAAATGCAAAAGATGGTCGTGACAGTAAAATTTAGTGCATAGCCAAAGGCCAAACATGAGCTCTCGCACCTATCATTATGGCGATCACCCTGGTTCCTAGGGCCCCTATAAGTGCCCCCTACATCATTAAGGAACCCATGATTGTCCCAACCCCTCGTGGGCGATGAACTGCCCCACCTTAAAGGGGTATTCACTGTTACATCTTATACATCATGCTCTCATCCTCTTAAGCCCGAGCAGTAAAAAGAAGAAAAATCAATAAAGGCAAAAGGCATATGAAGATGGGTGGAAAAACAAAGGTCAGGGTAACCCATGTACCATGATTGCTCCCTCCTACATTCATATACCCAAGGTGTGGGCCTCCATCATAGCTACCCTTGTACTGTGGTGTGTGGCTTAGAGCCTTTCCTCTTTCCCCTTCTCCATTTTATCAATATTTCACATGACACCTATCATTTGATGGATGTACTATGGACTTGTCACTCCCTTAGAGGTTGAAACCACCTAATAGGGTCCTTTATTAACCTCTCTTGTCAAGGAAGGTAACACCTATACGTGTTCAAAGCCCATATGGAAGGGCAGGCCACCATGAAGTGCCCATTTCTGCCCCTGATTAGCAAGCTTAGTTACTCAATTCCACTAATGATTAATTGTATTGGAAGGTGAGGAGACCCGTTGGATCTTATACATGTTTGCAGGTGGATCTTCATCTTGGACTTGGTCTCCCTATACAGGGTCCAAGCTCTCCAAAGGGTCATAATGGCACTTGTAGGATGAACGTTGAGAGCTATGGGCTTCCAACCATGCAGAGCATAGATTTCCATACCATGGGATTCTTTAGCACCACCACATTGCTTGTTCGTGCCCCAGCTATACAAATATGATGATGCACTTGGACCACATTGCCCAGTCGACTACACATTACACCTGAAACTTGGCAATTGATCCACAACCCAGAGGAGATTTTGTCTCTTCTAGGGAGACATGGGAGGGCATGTTTCATCTTCTAGCGCTCATTAATGGAGCATCCACTTGATCTTGACCCATTTGGAGCCCATAGGGCCCAAATTGGGGTTTGGAGATGTTTTGTAGCATTTAGAGGGCATCCCCCTCTTATCCATCATTTTTGACACCCTCACTTTCATCTTTAGCACATGAGACCTCAACGTTGCCCTTCTAGGCCTACACATCATCCTAGTGTGGCTCTAAGAAGGCTAATTCAACTTTTTTTGAGCTATCATGGTTGGCTTGTAACCATTGGCGGGTTACTTAGCATTTTAGGCATAGGAGGGGCTTCATTTTGATATTTTGAAATTTTAGAACTTGTATAAATAACAGAGAGCCTCATTCTCTCAAATCATCACACTTTGGATCTTCAACTTCTCTAGAAAAGAATTTGCACCTGCAATAGAGGACGAAACTTGGTTATATTTGATGAATTATGATGTTTGGATAATTTTGCTAGCATTCTTGGAGCTTCTTTTTGGCAATTTGTGGACGGATATACTCTTCTTTGTCTTGTAAGTGCTATATGATGCTATATTTCTATTTTGATATATGTCTAATGCATGGAAATTTTTCTCATGGTGATTAAATGTGCCCTAATTAATGTGAATTGCTTGAACCATTGAAAACTATTGGAATTTTGCATGTGTTACTCATTGGACAAAGAATGAATGAATGTTCCTAGAGGGTTGATTAAATTGGCATCGTTGAAACTCCACAAAAGTGCCATCGAAGTATAAAAATCTAGAAGTCGTTTTGATGTTGCTTCTATTTAGGGTAGCAAAATTCCGTCTAGGTCTCCTTGAAGAGCGAGTTGCCATCTCATGGTTTATCTTGACTCCATTTTCTCCCACTAGGCAGGCGCTGGGTCTAAGGTCCTTGGTCGTCAAATTCTACTTGAAAAATCATTCTTTCTTCACCTCTTTCTCTCTCTTTTCCTCGTCCCTTGAAGGCAAAGGAAGCCTCTCTAGGGCTTGGTGTGAAATTCTCTAGAGGAATACATTTTAAATTCCGATTGGATAGAACTCTTCTATAGTGTCTCCTCTAGGTATCAAAAGATTTTGAACAAATTCCAACAATGGAATATCAAGAAAATTGATGCCCTAGCTATCACAACAAGTGGGAACCCTTGAAGTTGCCTTCAACTTAGGGATTTCTTGAAGGTTTGTACCTTAGTAGTATATCATTTGAAACCTTTTCTCTTGACTATCTTACCTTGGATGAACTCTTATCTCGTCAAATATCTCAACCTTCGATCTTGTATAGTATCTCTTTCAAGGGGTTTTTCATGGAAAGCCTTACTAGCCTGTCCCAAAGCTCACACTTTAATTGAATATTTCCATTGAATGAGCCACGTTGCCTCACTTAAAACCTATCTTAGGAACATCTATCACAAGTGAGGGATACTGGGACTGTTGTCAGTGAAAATTCGAGAATAGAAGGGGACATAGGCTGTGGTGATAATGGGCCTTTGTCCCAGGGAGTTGTTGTGTTGTCTAGCTTTAGCCTATTTACTAGGTCTGCTAGTTTGTGCAGCAATAGATACAATGAACACTATGTAATCAACAATATAAATCTTGGCAAGACCAAGTACTATTCAACAATCCAGAAATGCAGTATCAAGATGCCAAACCAATTCAATACACACATAGCTCAATTTAGGATAGACTTTAGTTCCCTAAGACAGAAGTGATCTAGACACCAATTTATAGATTCCTGATCAACAGAACCAAATGCCCTAACCAGTCTCTACAGCAACAAGGAATAAAACACTTGTGGTCTATATTTACTTACTACACTATATCTGAAGATACTGAAGTTATCGACTACCCCTTCTGTTTGTCAGGTCCAACTTCCAACTTTTGTTTCAACCTCAGCAAAGGTTTGGACTGCTTATTCGTCTCACAATCTTGTCACAAACCACAGCGAATGCTTTTTTCTCCCATCCATCTTCAAACCGTTAACGTGATCCACAGCGAGGTTTTAGTTTTGATTCTACCCACAGTGAGGGCACATGCTCTGATCTTTTCCTCTTATAAACCCCAAAATAGGACATTCGTAATCCTCAGTATGCTCTGGTCCAGGGCTTCAATCAATGCTAGGAAATTGCCCAAAATCAGAGAAGAGATGGTGACATAGGTTGTGGTGACAATGGGCTTTTGTCCCACGGAGTTGTTGTGCTCTCTAGCATTAGCCTATTTACTAGACCTGCTAGTTTGTGCAGCAAGGATACAACGAACACTGTGTAATCAATCTTGAATATAAATCTTGGCAAGACCAAGTACTATTCAACAATCCAGAAATGCAATATCAATATGCCAAACCAATTCAATACACATAGCTCAATTTAGGATAGAGTTCAGTTCCTCAAGACAGAAGTGATCCAGACACCAATTTATAGATTCTTGATCAACGGAATCAAACAATTGCGGCCTATATTTACATACTACACTAGATCTTAAGATATTGCAGTTTCAACTTTTGTTTCAACCTCAATAAAGGTTTGGATTGCTTGTTCAACTCACAATCTTCTCTCAAACCACAGTGAATGCTTCTTTCTCTCGTCTAGCTTCAAACACTTAACGTGATCCACAACGAGGGTTTCGTTTTGATCCTACCCACAGTGAGGGCATACACTCTGATCTCTTCCTCTTATAAACCTCAGAATAGGACTTTTGTAATCCTAAGTGTGCTCTCTAACTTTAACCTATTTACTAGGCCTGCTAGTTTGTACAGTAACAAATACAATGAACACTGTGTAATCAACAATATAAATCTTGGCAAGACCAAGTACTATACAACAATCCAAAAATGCAGTATCAAGATGTCAAACCAATTCAATACATACATAGCTCAATTTAGGATAGAGTTTAGTTCCCTCAAAAAAAAGTGATCCAGACACCAATTTATAGATTCTTGATCAATAAAACCAAATGCCCTAACCGGTTTCTATAGCACAAGGAATAAAAAAACTGCAGCCTATATTTACTTACTACACTAGATTTGAAGATATTGCAGTTCTCGACTACCCCTTTTGTCTGTCAGGCCTAACTTCCATCTTCTGTTTCAACCTTAGCAAAGGTTTGGATTGCTTGTTCGACTCACAATTGTTAAATTGGCAACTAGGGCCAAACTCCATGTGGGTCGGCTTATTTATGGCAGCTGATATTTTTATTGGATCACTCTCGTCGAGAGGTGTAGGATTGATCCAAAGATCATCCGATTCCGATAAGTATTTATGGAGATATGAATTTATTTTGTTTATGTAATTATTATCAAGCCGACCAGCACTTATGTAGGCTCTAGAAGCCCAACCGACGTGTCTATTCATCATCTTCGTATTAGTATAAATAGAAGAGGATTTGAAGTCATTTGGGAACACATCCTCTTCATGTGTTCTCCTCCTCTCCACGTCTTGGGTTTTTGGAGAAGGAGGGACACCTAAAATATACATTTGCTGATGCCCTAGCCGCAGTAGCTGATGCCCTAGCCACAGTAGCTGATAACCTAGCCGCAGTAGCTGATGCCCTAGCCTGCACGCTGTTCAAGAAGCCCTAACGCAGTCCTGTAATGGAGTCTCCTAGCCGCAGTAAAAGAGGATCTGAAACAGCGTGGGTCAAGGTCTGTTTAGGGGTCCGTTTTTGAGGACAGAACTGTTGGTGGGAGGTACGAAGCCCTGTTCTTGTAGGCCACAGCCAAGGCAGGGACAGCGAGTTAGTTTAGAGGCTGTTTGGTGGGTGGACAGTCCTCATAAGAGGCTGCCACAGGTCTGTCTATACACCTGTAGGATGTTGCTATTTTTTAGGAGGATAAGTCTGTGTTTAAGGGCTTAAATCTGCCCGAAAAGAGCAGCGTGGAGGGGCAGCCTCCCATTGAAGGGCAGCCGCACTTCATGAGGACAATTCTGGGTCAGATTTGAGGACTGTTGGGGACTGTGTTGTGTGCCCTAACCAGTCCCAGAAATTGCAGCAGTGCAGGAGTCTCAAACAGCAGTGTTTTGATATGTATTTGGTCAAAGGAGTTGACCAGCTTTGGATCAGTATGTGTAGCAGCCTGTGGGAGCCAAGTTGGGCAATGATACTTGGTGCAGCAATAGTACATGGGACAACAAGGATACTTGGTGCAGCAACAATGGTACATGGGACAGCAATGAGTACATGTTGTACAGTGCATCATAGTGCACATAGCAGCATATGCACAGGCAGCATGATGACAATGAGTCATACTAGCAGGGGCAACATAATGACGATGATGTATGGGCAGCAAATGGACGAGATGCAGAACGATGATAGGTGAAGGAGTCACCTTGAGAATCAGTTGAAGCAGAATGTC
>APFE031463156.1:114556-140903 GCA_000404065.3 Pinus taeda
GTTTTATTTATCTTTGTTTTAATATAAAGTTTAGAACTTTATACTTGGATCTTTTTTTTAATTAATTATTTATATTAATACTTAACCTTTATTTTATGTACAAAGTAGAGGCCTAAGCTTGGGGAAGGAACGGGAGCAAGGCGATTATGGCTACGGAAAGCTGCTAGGGTTTGCACAGACTTGCGGCGGCAGGCTGAACTGTTCTGAGTAGCACTGACCTGACAGTGGCAGCGTTCTGCTCGGACGGAGTCTGGGCGTAACATACCAATGGACTCCCCGCTGGGGGAGGGCAACAAAGAGCCGCATGGCGGCAGAAACCAGCAAGGACCGGAGGACACCACTGATGACGTCTCAGCCCACAACACGACAGCAGAGGAAACCACGAATAACAACAGCAACGCAGCCAATAAGGTAAGATCCTCTACCTGTAAACCTGTGGCAGCTCGCAGGCCAGAAGTAGAATTACCCAGCCACCGTATCAATGCCCGTATACAGTTTATGCAAGACCGTGGCCTCATTTGCAAATTTATGGGACTTTGGCCCACAGAAAGGGCTCTAAGAAACTGGATAAACAGAACATGGAAACCCAAGGGCGAAATCACCCTCTTAATAGGACCAAAAGGCTTTTTTACAGCCATCTTCAACTGTCTTGAAGATAGAAACAGAGTATTTGAAGGCGGGCCTTATTTCTTCAACTCGGCAGGGCTGTTCCTCAGAGAATGGAAAGCTAGATTCAACCCAGATACGGAAGATCTAAGTTATGCCCTAGTCTAGATCCGCTTATACTCACTCCCGTGGGAGTATTGGGGGGAAGATTCATTAAAAGCCCTTGGATCAGCGTTGGGTGACTTCGTCAAAGTGGCTGAAGAAACAAAAGTTGTGTGATACAGCACTTATGCCTCTTATGCCAGAATCTGTGTCTATATGGACCTGAAACAGCCTCTTCCAGACACAATACGCTTATTTCATGAAGACCGTGATTGGATCCAGGTCCTAGACTATGAGCACGTCCCGTTTCGCTGCAGGCGATGTCATACTCTGGGACATCTCTTCAGAGACTGCCCACTAAATATCAAGCCTGATGCTCCAAGTAAACAAGATCCACAAACCCAGGATGGGTTTACCAAAGTAACAAACAGAAGACGGGGACACAAAAAGACTCCAACCACTCCAAAAGGGAAGACAGAGACGGAAGCGAAATCTCAACCGTCAACAAGCAACAGTTTTGAGACGTTAGCGCAAGAAGATCAACCGGAAAGGCCCGGATCGAACTCAAAAACCTTCAAACCCAACAAGCCAGAAGCATCAATGAAGAACCAAGAAGGTGGAAAAGAAAAGCCAGTTACAGAGACCTGGTCTAACCCGGATATGGAGATAGATAACCCATCCCACACAAAGGATAAGGGAAAGGAAGCAGAAGGCAACACGCAGGAGGCACAGTTCATGGAAGACGATAGTGAATCAATCGACGTTAGGGAACTTGACCTTCTCGGATTAGAACTAGCATGCAAAACAGGTAACTTCGATAAAATCCCCGAAACACAAGTTGACAATCTAGTAGAAATTCTGAAAAAGGCTCAAAAGAAATATTCACTTGGAATCCAGACAGGCAGCCAATGGGATGGTAAATTTATATACAAAGACAGCAAAAAGAGAGGCAGAAAGACAGCTCTAGAAAGAACAATCAAGATTGGAGAAGTTTTGGTGGAGTCAGGCAGATATGCCAAACTCACCAAATATTTCAACACCAACCCCAAAACTTCTCAATGAAGTTAATCTCCTGGAATATTAGAGGGCTGAACAGCCCCAGGAAAGGAAAAATCCTCAAAAATTTGATCATGGAAGACAAACCAACCATCTTGTTCCTACAGGAAACAAAATGCAACTCGATAATATTGGAAAGAATCGCAGCCACAGCTTGGCCAGGTGGACAAGTCACAACTGTAGATGAACAAGGAGCCTCTGGAGGATTGGCAATCCTCTGGGATGCAGGGAAAATACAACTAAATAATACACATGCAAATAAAAATTTCATACAAGCAGATTTTCATATCATGGGAACAAACATCCATGGCCACATAACTAATTTTTACTTCCCTCAAGAAGGTCCCCAGAAAGCAGTAATCCTAGAAAACATATCTCAGCTCAACTTTGACAGGCAACATCCGCTTTGGATTCTGGGTGGCGATTTCAACATGATAGCCTCAACAGAAGAAAAAAAAGGAGGCAGATGCAGGATCAACAGAGATGGCACCTTACTCAAAGATTTCATTCAAAATAATTGGTTGATCGATATTCCCACAGCTAATGGCCTATTCACCTGGACGAACAAGCGCGTTGCCCCTCTACAAATTGCGTCCCGTCTCGACAGATTTCTCTTATCTGACAACGCCGTCCATCTTGGCGGAGAGTTTACTGCGCACATCATCCCATTCTCTGGATCTGACCACTGGCCAATAGAATTACATTGGAATCGGCCAGGAAATAGCATCAAAAGACCATTTAGATTTGAAGCATTCTGGTTCTCTCGCCCAGAATTTAAGGATTTCATTCAGAAGGCATGGCAAAATAGCAACCCAATTGCGCCTACAAAAATGGCAAGATTCCAAAAAAAGCTGAAGATGCTCAAAGCTGAAATCAAACGATGGAACACAAATACATTTGGCCATATTTTAAAAGAGAAAGCGCTGATTATGCAAGGAATAAAAAAGACGCAACAACAAATCATTTCAGAGGGACGCTCAGAAGAACTGGCACAAAAAGAACAAGATATGGAAAGCAAACTTCTAGAAAGGGAGAAACAGGAGGAGGTATTATGGCGACAAAAATCCGAATCAGATGGCTCAAGGAAGGAGAGAAAAACACCAAATTCTTCCACAAATCGACTGTCCAAAGGAGAATGAGAAATCATATATCACAAATCATCAATGCTCAGGGAGAAAAAGTGGAAACCCAGGAAGATATTGAACAAGAATTTACACAATACTTCAAGGAAATGAGTAAGGAGCCAAACACAAATAGAGCAGAAGCCATAGAAAGCATCACGAGGCACATCCCGCGTCTCATAACAGAGGAGCAAAACTCCCTTCTACTCAAGCCGATCAGCCTTCAGGAAGTGGAAACAACAGCCAACTCCCTCAAAGCAGGTAAAGCTCCAGGCCCTGATGGATTTACGTCAAACTTCTTTCATTACTTCTGGGAACTAATTAAATGGGAAGTATGGCAAGTGGTAGAAGAATCCCGCAACATGCAATGGATGTACCCAGGACTGAATGCAACTTTCATCGCCTTAATCCCTAAATCAGAGGAGTCCAACAAGCCTGATAAGTACAGACCAATAGCCCTATGTAACATCATCTACAAGATTGTATCGAAGGTGGTGGCGTTACGATTAAAACCAGTGCTTCCTCTCATCATCTCTCCAGAACAGTCTGGCTATGTGGAAGGACGTCAAATTACGGACGGGATCATTCTCACCCATGAGATCATCCATTCCCTCAAGCAATCAAAAAAACCAGGTATGCTTCTCAAAATCGACCTCTCAAAAGCTTTTGATAGCATAAGCTGGGAATACATGCAAAAGGTTTTAAAGGCTTTTGGTCTTGATAATGCTTGGATCCGATGGGTCAGTAGCCTAATATCCTCTGCCTTTTTCTCTATCCTCATAAATGGCATTCCGACCTCAACCTTCCGCTCCTTAAGAGGTATCAGACAAGGAGACCCCCTCTCGCATTTCCTATTCATTATAATGGCGGAAGGCCTTGGCAGATGTATTAAAAATGCCATTCATTCTCAAGATCTTAAAGGCATCACCCTCCACCAAGCCCCCACAATCTCACACCAGCAATTTGTTGACGACAACATGATTTTTGGCTACTCCTCGGTCCAAGAAGCCCGCGCTCTAAACTCTCTGCTCCTTCTCTTCTCTAAAGCTTCGAGAACCCTCATAAACAAAGTCAAATCCCAGATCTTTTTCTTCAATACCCATCCAACCACCCAGCGGGCCATTGCCCGTATTCTCGGTTTTTCCATTGCATCTCTGCCTTCCAAATACCTCGGCGCACCTCTCTTCGAATATGCCAGGAAACATTCTTCCTGGACCTCCCTTCTGGAAAATTTAGAAGCCAAACTATCTCTTTGGACTCATAGATCCCTAAATATGGCCAGTCGGGTGGTTCTAATTAAAGTCGTCCTGCAATCAATGCCGCTATACCTATTTTCCATACTGGCAGCTCCAAAATGGGTCCTCAAAGCTATTAAAAAATTACAGAGAAACTTCCTATGGGGCTGCTCTGGTCCAAACAGGAAATGGGCGCTGGTCAAGTGGGAAAAAGCATGCCTCCCAAAAATTGGAGGAGGAATTGGCCTACGGGATCCTGAACACAGTAATATGATCATGGGCGCAAAAATATGGTGGAAATGGCTAACATATCCAGATACCCAATGGGCACAAATATGGACAACGAAATATGCCAACAATCTGCCTCTGGAGGAGCGCGCAAGAATGACAGAAATCAGTAAAGGTTCAGCCATTTGGAACTCAGCAATTATCAACAGGGACCTCATACAAAAGCATAGCTTTTGGGAAGTCAAGAATGGATGTATTGCACGCTTCTGGACAGACTCATGGCAACAATTACCCAGCATAAACAACATCATTCAAGACATTCCCAATCAGGATCCCATACAACAGGGAAAGATCAATCAATTCTGGACAACTAATAACACCTCAGATCATCGTGAATGGAAGGAAGCCAGCGCTATCTTACCTCATGGCCCAGCGGAGGTTCAAACAGCTTTAGCAGCGGAGCTAAAAAAGAGGAAAATAATTAAGGAGGACGGCCCAGACTCACTAAGATGGGGTTATGCAGAGAAAGGGACTTTCACATCCACAGAAGCCTACCACATTATCATAAAAGGAAATTACATCAAAGATAAAATATGGGAGCGAATTTGGCAACCTCCTATATGGCCGAAGATCTCCACATTTCTTTGGCTGTTGTCGCACAACAGAACTCTTACCTGGGACAATCTCAGAAAGAGGAAATTTGCAGGACCTTCAATATGCCTTAATTGCAAAATCGAGGAGGAATCAGCAGCACATCTTATGCACCTATGTCCCCTCAGTCGCAGGCTATGGGAGAAAGTTTCTTTTCGTTGCCAGAAGGAAGTAAGAGTCCGGGGTGACATAAACAATACACTCCAATCTTGGCCACAGCAGCCCTATCAGTGTAATATACTCAATACTCTCTGGCAAATCATTCCAGGTACAGTAATGTGGAATATCTGGAAAGAAAGAAATCGGAGAGTGTTTAAAGATCAGGCTATGGATATGGAGCAAGTTTGGATCATCATCAAGCAGAACCTTCAGGAAACTCTATCGATCAAAGGCTGGTCCCAGGAGGATTTTCCTTCCAGCAATCAGGAGCAGGCAATATGGAATAATTGGCAATTCCAAATCACTCCTCTCAATTCAGCACAAGTTACCTCTGTCACGAAAGGAAAAAAAACGCTCACCAACTGGTCTCCTCCCCCTAAAAATACTTATATTCTCAACTTCGACGGAGCATCCAAAGGCAATCCAGGCATCACAGGATATGGAGGAGTTATAAGAAACTCTCAGGGAAACCCTCTTAAAGTCTACTTTGGATCCATAGGATGGAACACTAACAATGCAGCAGAGTTGGAAGGACTATGGCAAGGACTCCAAATTGCTCAACATCAGAGTTTCTTCCCCCTCATTGTGGAAGGAGATTCTCAAATCATAATTAACATGGCTATCAAAATTCAGCAAGGCTCTGCAGCCCAGAAGGTCAGTAGGAGTTGGAGGATGGCTACCAGACTTGAATCTCTCCAAACTTGGCTTCAGAACAACCAAGCCACTTCATTCAAGCACACCAGACGTGAAGGGAACAAAGCTGTTGACTTCTTGGCCAATCTAGGGGCAGAGCAAGGCAAGGAGCACCAGGAAGGAACCCCACAGGTTATTGTTTCAGAATCGGAACGAGCAACCTTCCAGGAAATCCTTAATAGTGACATGCAGATAGAAGCAAAGGATTACCCTGATGCGGGTGACACGTTGACAGAGATGGGCCATGTGATCAACACGAGGAGCCTTCGGCGCGAAGGCAACTTGTCCTGAGCTTAATGAATTCCATTAAACGCGCATTGAAGGGCATTCAATGCCATTTCCTCTGCCCGAGTTACCAAGGAATTAAGATAGCAGCAAAC
Source organism: Pinus taeda (assembly GCA_000404065.3). Lineage (NCBI taxonomy): Eukaryota > Viridiplantae > Streptophyta > Pinopsida > Pinales > Pinaceae > Pinus > Pinus taeda. Next base: position 120,788 of record APFE031463156.1, read on the forward strand.
AGAATGTCGGGGCACGAAGAGCTCAGTTTGACAGGCTTGTCTGAACAGGCCAGGGATTTCGATTCTGCTCTGCAAGATAATGGAGGTTTGTGGGCAGAGGAGAAGAGTGTAAGTGCGAGTAAGCCTAGAGGCAATCCCACTTACTGGTCAGGGAAGCAGAATTGCTTCAGAGGCTGCAAACAGTTTGAGATTTGGCCCCCACTATTACAACTTTTCACGGAGAGGCTAGCTAAGAAAACGCAGTTACAGCTTTACAGGTTCAGGATGCCTCTTAGAGGTCATGCTTCGCCGAGTAGGGGTAGGAATCTTGGTAAGAGGGGGAACCCTGGTGGCAGAGGCGTTCATAGCCCGCAGAAGGTATCCCCATTGGTTTATGCCTCGCCCAGCTCTCCGGGCTCTGACGAATCCGACTCGGATATCAGCAACTCGGTGCAGACGGTAAGATTCAAATACTTCCGTCGCACCAACAAGCCAATTGTTTCTGCAATGATTACAGTGGTTTTTTCGGAGGAAGATGAAGAAGAAGGAAAGGGAAAGGGGATTTGTGAGGAGCAGGAGCCAAGCTCCAACAATTCCTCTCAGAGCGGAAGCCAGGAGGAAAGCTCCTACCTACCCTCCTCTCAGAGCAAGCTCGAAGAGGAAAGCACAGGCTTTCAGTCAAAGGAGCAGAATGAAGCCCTTCGTGATATCTGTAGCCTTATGGATATGGAAATTACCAGTTCGGTAGCCAAGAAGATGCCTGATGATGACAAGAAGCCTGAGCGCTTCCTCGGAGGACGTCTATATCCCATTCTCCCTCCAGGATTTCTGAGACTGGAGGACATTCCGGTTGGCATGGAAATCGAGTTTGTGCCTAATCCAGAACGCGAGGAAGCGGAATGGGAGGCCGAGCAGCAAGCTGCAAAGCAGAAGGAAAATGAGGACCAGGCGGTTGCTGAGGAGGGGAAGGAATAAGGTACTTCTCCAGCGTTTTTTGGTTTTTGGTTTTGTTACGATGACCACCTGCGCTCAGTCCGTCCTTGCTCTTTTGGTTACGTGTGTCAACTGTGTCCACCCGGGTAGCGTCCAGCATGCCACCTACGCTCAGCTTGCTGTTGGTCTTTGGATACGGGCGCCACCTGTGCTCAGTCCGGATAGCTTGACGTGTCCTCTATCCAGCCTCCCTCTCCTAACAGGCATCTTGGCTTTGTCTAGTCAGTTTCTGTTTATGCTTTTTGTTAATTCCAGGTCATCATGTCTAAATCTGTAAACTGGAAATGTAATGGTGAGAACAGGCACTGTGTCAAAGCCTGTAAACACAAATTTTGGTTTGGAAAACTTGATAGAGAGCTGTACACGCGCTCTCAGAGGTTTCGACCTCTTGTATATATCTTTTTCATTTTCTTAATATAAATAGCTTAGCATTTGCCCAGAAAAATAAAATAAAAAAAATAAAATAAATTAAATAAAAAATAAAAAATAAATTAAATTAAAAATAAAATAAATAAATAAATAAATAAATAAATACTTAACCTTTATTTTATTTTATTGATATGGTTTTTATCAATATTCTGGAGCATATAATATATATATATATAGTCCTCTTGATCTAACCATACATTACGCAATATTGATGAATGAGTAGAACTTCTTTTCCCATAAGGGTATTTAGCACTTATAATCAATTTAGTATAAAATACTAGTGCGGTGTATGCGACACATGCATATGTAGCTATCATATGCATGTACCGTATACCTGCTATTATGCTTGCGTTCTTTGTGTTTATAGATGGATCGCTACAGAGGCTGGGTACCTCGAGGATCCTGCCCCTCATCGCCTGTAGTCTATTTGACTACAACTCGATGTCTCCCCACTTCCACTCAAGTAGCGCATGTGCACTCATGGCACAGTCATCGTCTGTCAAAACTTCCTTCTCTACCCGTGCTGGCGCTGCCTTAGTCTTGGAAGACTCTCCCTTACTCTTCTTCCTTGGGCACTGGGTCACATAATGACCCATCTCCCCACAGTGGAAGCACTTGATCTTGGAGAGATCTTTCTTCTTCCATTTCTCCTGTTTTCCCTCAGATGCTAGGGCCACATCCTCCTCCTCTTGCTTGACCTTGATCCCTTTGCTGCTGCTACCTGTCTTCAACTACCGTCTGATCTCTTCCTGGCGAAGAGCTACCCACATCTCGTCCCAAGGTGGGAAAGTCCCTCTGCCCAGGATACTCTGGACAAACACTTCCCAATCTTCTGAGACAACATTCAAGGTTGTCCTCACCATAAGCTCTTGATCCAGTGTCGCTCCTATAGCAGTCAACTGGTCTCGGATCTCATTCAGTCTTTCGAGGAAGGTGTCAATCGATTGACCCTTCTTCACCTAATACGACCTCATCTAGTTCTCGAGCAACATTCTTCTCTACACAGAAGTATGCTGGTACAGATTCTTGAGAGCCTCCCACATCTCAACTACCATTTCCTTCTCGGCTATATGTGGTACCACATGATCCTTGACCCCGTCAAGGATAATGCACTTGGCCCTCACCATCGTCTCTTCATACTTGTCGTTATCATTGGGGTCGACTGGGATAGCTATAACCTTCAAGGTGAAGTTCTTGACATGATTCTTGTCAAGCACTGATAAGATTCTGGCCTTCCAGACTGCGAAGTTCGATGGTCCGTCCAGTGTATCCTGATCTCTTACCCCGTGTAGTACCATGACGCTCCTCTACTTCCCTCCTAGAAGTTCTCTATTCGACTCCTCTGAGTCTCTACTTCCCGTTTGGAAGTTCTCTTCTGGACTCCCTCTAAGTCCCAATTTCCCTCCTGGAAATCCTTCTGCCGCTTGTCGAGATGCCCCCTACTCTGATCGTCTTGTGCAACTGCACTACTGATCCAGGTTCCTCGGCTAGAAACTCTCAGTAACGACTCCTCGGGCCCTGCTCTATCAGGTACTATTCTGACTACAATACCTCACCAGCTCCACTCTGCAATATTTCTGCAGCCTTCTAGACTCCAACAACTACCTCTGTGAACTACGTCAACCCCTCTCTGCCTCACGTTGGCTCTGCGTCACCCCAGATGGGTCTTCGTCAGCCCTGGGATGCCCTGCTTCAGCCCTCTGGCCCTCTGCGTCAGCAACGCTGGTCTCTCTAAGGCTCTACGCAGCTCCCGACTTCTTCTGCGTGGCTCTGGCTCGCTCTGCGTCACACTTCTTGGCTTCTACGCTGCTAGAAATAGCTTATGTCACCTCAGGACAGTTGTTTTCTGCTGCTATTGCTCCGCTCTGCTGATGTCTTTTAGTCCTCCTATGATCTACAGTCACCCTCTGATACCATGTTGAAGTTTCTAAGTTTGCTTAGTTTAGAAACCCTTCATGCACTTTTTCTAATTTATTCTACCTACTTGTTATTTTTCTTTCACAAGTTTTTACAAAGTAAATACTGAAAATAAACACCAATGCATGTTCATCATATTACAAGATTAGTAACTAAAAGAAACAAGAACAAACACACCACATGACACCATTATTTTTGGACCAATGTCCCTAGAAAAACCCAATGTGAGAAAATCGGTGCAGCTATCTGAGCATTTTCTTATTAAGAAATATTAGAGTACAATCTGGGTGTCGAAACTGGCCTATCCAACAGAGAATTTCCTTAGCAGTTATACCTCACAGTTTGAGAGAAATCTCCTAGCTGAAACCCCGGAAAATCCTTCTGGCAGCTCCTCAGCACAAAACTGCTTTGCAACCCCAACGTCTGCCCAATCTGGACTGCGTCAGCCCCTCTCTGTCTCACGTTGGCCCTGTGTCAGCCCCAGGAGGCCCTGCGTCATCTTTATGGGCCTTTGCGTCAGACATGCTAACCTCTTTGATGCTCTGCGCAACACTTGGCTACCTCTACGTGAGCCCTTGCTGGCTTTGCATCACTCTCCTTGGTTGCTGCGCTGCTCTCCTGGCACAATATCTGCCTTCTTTGTTTCTTTGTACTCAATGCCCCTCAGCTGCTCTCCCAATCACTGATTCTATCTCTCTTAGCAAACCCCGCTCTAGATAATAGAATGACTGACCACTCTGGTGTAATCTCCAAGTGACCCTCTAGCCTCCTCTTATACTTTTCCTGTTGACATCTCAATGGTCGAGAGTAAGTCCCTAATCAACAGCTAAGATTAGATCTGGCTTGATCCATGTCTTTTGGACCACTCTAACACAAATTCATATTAATACACATTAATATTTTATTTTCCCTAAGTTTAGACTTAGGGACTCCATTAAAAATATTAATTATTTTAATATCTCTTTATTTGTTTAGAATCTGCCCAAACCCTTTCTGGGTATTGGAGATCCCATGTGCCCCAACCTCTCCACCAAATTTCGTGGCTAGGGCACATCTGATGCTACCCGAAATCAATAGGTCTCCCTCAATGTGTTCTTCAACTGACACTCAAGCCTCTTCTTATAATTTTCCTGTTGATCCTTCAACAGTCAAGATTAAATCTCTAATCAATGGCTAGGATTAAATTTGGCTTGATCCATGACTTTTGGAACCTTCTAACCCAGTTTTATATTAATACCCATTAATATTTTATTTTTCCTAAGTTTAGACTTAGGAACTACATTAAAATATTAATTATTTTAATTGTAGGTTTTAACCCCGTACAAAAATTACCTGGATACAAATTCCAAAACACAGAAAATAAACAATGCGAGAGCATAACACATGAAACACATATACACAGAGATTTTCCCCTGGATCCCAAAACCAGAACTACCAACTTGATTTTTCATTATGTTCCTTTCAATGTTACAATACATATTTATACATGTCAAAGCATCCAATACCATGAACCGAAAACCATCGTGTCCAAAACCATAGGTAGGTCCGCTCAACCTAATATAGGGTTCAGAAAAATTTCCCCCGAGGCAATGCCCCGGACCCCGTAGAGGGGGGCTAACCAGCGCCCCACTGCACAATTGGCACAACGAAGGGGGGGCTCCACCCCCCCCCCTCTAACCCCCTGTAAACTACGTAGGCTAGTCGTGGAAAGAATATAACACAACCCAACATTAATATCTCCCAAACTAGTTAGAATCTGCCCAAACCATTTCTGGGTATTGGAGATCTCACGTGCTTTAACCTCTCCACCAAATTTCATGGCTAGAGCACATCCGATGCTACCCCAAATCAACACTCCCTCTTAGCAAGGATTGTGCTCTAGTGATACTCCACACTGAGCATCACTCTGATTATCCGGCACCGGTACCTGTGCTGATGCTAGGCCTCCCCGCCCAACATCCTCTGCACTGCTGCATCCTGTACTGTTGCCCAGGCTCTGCCACTGCTGCATCCTGTACAGTTGCCCAGGCTCTGCCACTGCTGCATCCGTACAGTAGCTCCCTCTACATCCGTGTTGTTGCTGGTCCTTTCTCCCAACACTGCATCTGCACTACAACTCCCTCTACATCCGTGTTGTTGTTGGTCCTTCTTCCCAACACTACAACTGTACTACAATCTCTTCTCGCCGTGTTGCATCGTGTGCCACTGCACTGCAACATCACCCCCATTTTTGCTACTGAAATGGATTCTTTGTCATCCCCATCTTTTCCCTGAAATAATCAAACTTGGTTCTTCCAAGGGCCTTGGTGAGGATGTCTGCCCACCTATTCTCCAATAGGAGTGTAGCTCAACTGTACAGCTCCTCGTTGGACACAATTTCTGACAAAGTGACACTAGATACCAATATTCTTTGACCGATCATGAAACATTGGATTCTCAGAGAGCTTGATGCAACTTTGATTATCGCACATGATCCTGGTTGCCTCCATCTTTCTTCTGAATAGGTTCACAAGTAGTTATCTAAGCCATATATGGCCTCAAACGACGTTGTGCTCGCAGCCATATATTATGCCTCAGCTAAGCTCAAAACCATGGATTTTTGTTTCCTACTGCACCAGGAGGTCATTCCTGATCCAATGTTGAAACAATACCCAAAAGTACTTTTCCAATCCACTGAACTACCTGCTCAATCTGCATTAGTAAATCCACTCAATCTGATATCCTTACTCCTGGTGTACAAGAGTCCATAATCGACTATTCCCTGTAAATACCTGAGAACATGTTTGGCTGTTGCCCATTGCGCCCTCTTCGGCTCCACCATGAACTGACTGAGGGTGTTGACATCATAGCAAATGTTTGGCCTGGTATTGACCAAATACATCAGGGACCTTATGAGTTGTCTGTATAAGGTGGGATCAACATCCTTGCCTTCTGAATCATCAATATTCTTCCAGTTTGTGATCATTGGAGTAGCCATGGGTCTACAGTCCTCCATCCTGAATTTGTTTAGGATTTCTGTAGCATATCTCCCTTGCCCAAGGAAGATCTACCCCTTTTGCTGCCAAACTTCCAACCCGAGGAAATAATGCATTCGTCCCAAATCCTTCATGTCAAATTTCGTGGCTAGATTCTTCTTGCAGTCCCCAATGAGCCTGGATGATCCTGTCAGGAAGAGATCATCCACATATAATACTAAGATTAGAGGCTCATTCTCTACAACTAGATAGTGGAGATTTGGATCTGCGTCACTCTTGACAAATCCCATCTTCTGCAAGTAGCCATCGATTCGACCATACCAAGCTCTAGGTACCTATTTCAATCCATACAAGGCTTTCTTCAATCTGCATACATGAGACTTCTTCGCATGTGTCTCAAAGCCCTCTGGTTGTTCAATGTATACTTCTTCTATCACTCAGTTCAAAAATTTCGTTTTCACATCCATCTAATGAATCTCCCACCCTATCTGTGCTGCAAGAGATATCACGGTTCTAATAGATGTATACCTGGCTACTGGGGCGAAGGTTTCTTCGTAGTCAATTCCTTCCTTCTTAGCATACCCCTTAGCCACAAACCTAGCTTTGTATTTCTTAACGCTGTCGTCTGCAGCGTATTTGATCTTGTAAATCCATCTCGAAACTACCATTGATCTGTCTTGAGGCCTTGGCACTACCTCCCAAACATCGTTCACCATTATGGAGATGTACTCCTCTACCATCGCAACCAGCCAAACTTGATGTTTAGCTGCCTCCTGAAACCTGGCAAGCTCCCCATCCTGAGCTACTAATACCTGATATCTATCTGGTTGTTTTCACTCCCTCTTATTGTTACTTGGCGCACCGATGAAGTCCTCTACATCTCGCAGAATTTGACGAAGTTCCCTGCTCGTTCTTCCTCTATCAGCAGGTGCTTTTGTTAGCTCCTCATCCTATGATTCTTCTTGATCCGAGGAAGAATTTTTTACTTCCGTTGGTTGAAGAGGTTTGACCAACGGTTCCTCTTTTGACTAGTCCTCAGAAGGCATTTCTCGAGATTTTCTGAAAGCCCTATCCTCCATGAACTTCACATCTCGTCTAACTACTACCTTCCTGCTCCCTGGAAGATAGATTTTGTATGCCTTAGCGTTCTCGCTATATCCCACTAGATATCCTTTCTCTGCAGTTTGATCTAGCGTCTTCCTCTTTTCCTCAGGTATGCGGCAATATGCTAAGCTCCCAAATATCCTGAAATGACTTACTTCAGGCATCTTCCCTGTGAAGACTTTCTCTGGAGTAATCTTGCCCAATGCCCGATGAGGAGTTCTATTCTGAACATAGACTTTTGTGTTGCATGCTTCTACCCACATGAATTTTGGCATACCCTGATCATACATCATGGCCCTAACTGCTTCTACAATAGTCCTGTTCTTTCTTTCTGCTACTCCATTCTGCTCTAGATTGTAAGGAGTTGTCCACTCTCTTTTGATGCCCTCCTTAGCGCAAAAATCAATGAAGTCCTTATCGACATACTCTCCACCATTATCTGAGAGCAAATCTTTTATTTTCTTCCCAGTCAGATTCTCTACCAAAGCCTTGAACTCTTTGAATCGACAAAAAACCTCGTCCTTGGTTTTCAGAAAATAAATCCAAGTTTTCCTTGAGTGGTCATCAATGAAGGTGACGAAGTATTCGGCACCCTAAGAGCTTTAGTGGACATGGGTCCGCAAATATCTAAGTGTATCGATCCTAGTACACTCTTGGCCTTGTTTTTACTTCTAGGAAATGTTGCTTTGGCATACTTTCCTAGAGCACATCCTCTGCATATATCATCTCGTTCCGTACTAAGATCCGGAACTCCTGTTACAGTGCTCCTGAGAATTCTCAGAGCCCCATGATGCAAATGTCCCATTCTTCTGTGCCATATTTCGTTCAAATCCTTGTCTCCATGACTGCCTATTAGTGCCATTGGTGATTCAAGTTGTAGTCTATACAACCTGTTACTTTTGATCCTGATCTGCACTTTCTTTTTCCAGCTCGGGTGTTTGACGTATACTTTCTCCTTGATGAAGAAAACGTCATAGACTTTGCCTTGAAGTTGCGACACGGAAAGTAAGTTCATCCCCAATCCTGGTGCATGTAGCACATTGGTACCATGGAACCGCTCTCCCGTTTCTGTTTGAAAAACTATGGTACCCCTCCCTACTGGAGTACACTTTGCCTTGTTCCCCATGGTGATCTGAAAGTTCATCTTCTCCTCCGAATAATCTAAGAAACATTCCCGGATTCTCGCCATATGCCAAGAGGCTCCATTGTCTATATACCATACCTCTGCGTAGCTCCCAGACCCTCTGCGTCAGCTCCTACCTCTCTGCGTCAGCTCCTGCCTCTTTGCGTCACCCACGCAGGCCCTCCAGAGACTGCGCAATCTGCTGCCTCTGTGTCTGCCTCTCCAACCTTTGCGCTGGTCTTCTGGTGATGTTCCCGACTCTCTGTTCCATACCCGCTGCTCTCCAAACCACTATAGTTCGAATTTCTCAGCTAACCCCGCTCCAGAAATCGAATTGATTGGTCTCCCTCAGTGTGTTCTTCAACTGACCCTCAAGCCTCTTCTTATACTTTTCCTTTTGGTCCTTCAACGACCAAGATTAAATCTCTAATCAACGGTTAGAATTAGATTTGGCTTGATCCATGACTTTTGGAACCTTCTAACCCATTTTTATATTAATACCCACCACTAGTATTTTATTTTTCCTAAGTTTAGACTTAGGAACTCCATTAAAATATTAATTATTTTAATATCTCCCAAACCGATTAGAATCTACCCAAACCATTTCTCGTCTTGGAGATATCATGTGCTTTAACCTCTCCACCAAATTTCATGGCTAAAGCACATCTGATGCTACCCCAAATCAACATTATCCGCATTTTCTGTGATTGTAATGTGAAGTCCTCATTCTTATATATAGAGTTGTTTCCATATGGAAATAGGTCGACATGTGATCATGAAGAGTAGTGTTTCTATATTGACGACATGAGTTCTTTTGAGGAAGCCGACTAGACGAGCATTCTCTTTGAGGCTGACATCATGGAGACTTTGATGGAGGTGGAGTTTTAACATGACAATATAGACTTTGACTCAAACTAAGTATCCTAAAGCCTTCAATGGAGGCTTGACCTATGACAATTGACCTAAGCATGAAACCCAAGCTTTAACAAGTCAATTTAATTTAATAATAATATTATTTTTGCTTTTCTTTTGACAAATATTACATTTTGACTCAAATACAATTTATGAAGACAGAGCCTAGTTACATTCTTCAACACTCCCTCTTAACTAGGGAGGTATTCATATTTACATATAATCAAAGAGGTACATGGAAGATCTCAAAACACATCATCTACAAAGATGTTTAGGCACCGTAATGCCATGGACTAGATTCCTGACCTAGGCAATCATTTTATTGGTCTCTCAATAATTTAGACACAGCAATGCCACGTACTAGATTCCTGACCAACACAATCTATCCAGGTACCATCAACCCAGGGACCTAGGCACATATCCATGGTCATAGCTCTACGACCCATGCCACCCTCCCTACTTTGGGACCTAGACATCAACACAAAGTGTTGGCCAAATGTCCTCCCAAGCAATGCTTCACTCAAAAATCCTCTCCGTGATTCAGCAGATCAAGGACAACAAATCTCTCTCGATCAAACTGAGCGGTAACCAACATGCTATCAAAACCTTCAAGAGATTTACCTGTACAAACACAACCCGAATCAATAATATACTTTCACATATTCATAAATAAACACAAACCTTCGGGGTTTTCCTAATGTTGCTTCTCAACACGGTAGGCCTATCAACCGAATCTCTCCTTTTCAACTTCTCATACAGCAACATATCCTTCAAAATTCATTTTTCGATCAAAGCTATGCTCTCCCTCTCAACCAGGGCAATTTTCTCTATCCATACTCCCTCTTAAATGGAGACTTCTTCTATGTAGGCTCCCTCTTAACCTAGGGAGATCAGCTTCTTCTTTTCGACATCGGAGAATCTTTTGTGGCTTCCATCCTTCTCATCAGAATTATTATTACCATTCACATCAAATTTTATTTCGATCATCTTCACCATCTTGAAGATTGTGTACCTGCACAACTTAGATAGCAAGTGCAACCAAAACTATAGAAGCATGAAGTTAGCCATATCATAATCTTATAATAACGGAAGCATTAGACTTTACAAACATAATCAGCAAGAGACTACTTTAATACTTCAACTTCTTGCCCAAATTTTGTTACAAACCCTAAATCCCATCCACAACTCATCAAGATATCAAACTCATTATATCTAGGGTTTCAATATTCTTTTAATGACATGACATGATTTTTCATATAGCAAACCCTAGAATCAAATCATATAAATGCATCTAACAATTTTCAAATTTCATATGTTAGACTTCTTACTAGGATTTCATGTAAACCCTAGATTTTATATATGAGCTCCCTACAATCAAACCAATCATAGCTTAATCAACATTATGACTAGCATCTACCTAGATTTCTATCTACAAATTCTCAGCAATCACTATACAGATTCCAGATTGACATATCACACATATTAGAGAATTTAACTACTACTAGGGTTCAACTGCAAAACCATATATTTACAAAGAAGCATCATCCTAGAACATCAAACTTTAACTAGGGCTTGTTTCCAAGCCCTAGGACTCATGAACATCACATATATCTAGGAATTCATCGTCATGTATAAGCACAATCATATGATAGACAACATTAATACATTAGACATATACAGACCTAGAGCAATCTAGTGTTTCAACCAAATGAACACATACATATACCTAAGGTTTCATTCATAGGACTTTAAATAAATAACAAGGGATTTGGTTATAGGCCCAACCAAACCCTAAATATCTAGGGTTTCATAACATAGGAAAAACTTCAAAGGTTCGGGATTTCAGACAACACCATTTCAACCCTAACCAGTTAGGGTTTTCATGATCATATCAAAAACCTCAAACATGACATCATCAACAAAATCTTCAAATAACATTTCCCAATAACCCTAAGCAGTTTTAGGGTTTCAAACATTAATATTAGCATACCCTTAGATTAGGGTTTTCCAGAGAACCTGTCTAGGGTTCTATAAGATCGATTAAGAATATGAGGAGGGTAAATTTATCAAGTAATGAATCACCCAAAACAAGAATCATTATGATTCAATATAGCTAGACATGACGATGTTAGTAATAGATTATCAAATGAATAAACATTTATTATGAAGAAATCAATGATTTGTAGTTTGAAGTCATATCTTTGTTCCTTGACAAACTTGGTCTTGGGATGTCCTCTTCCAACAAACCCTGGAAGGATTTCTCGAAGTGTCTTCTTTGTACTAAGCCAAGATCTTTTATACCTCTGATTTTATTGGACTTGTTGCAAGTGCATCTTGTTGAGTACGGAATACTTATGTGATTTTCTTAAGTTGGTTCCTTGTGCTTGTACATGACAGATCTCCATAGGCTGTTGTATCAAGTTCCATCCCTTCAATGAGTGGAAGATAGAATATTTTACTGCTTTGACCTTGCACAAATCAATGACCATGGCATTGTTTTCTTATATCAGTGCTTCAACTATACATCACTAAGCCCAAATCATTGTGACTAATATCAAACTTCATATTGAACTTGCTACACAAATTTAGTATGCCAAAACCGTGTCTTCTATCCTTGTAGTATACCAAAACTCTGTTGTATGATTTCATTGAAGCCTTCTATGTATTTAGAGTGAAGTTACATTTTTTGAAACTGATCCGAAATCCTTTATATTGAACTGTGATTTCACTGATCCTTATACTACTCCAAATTGATCCAAACTTGTCACCTTGAGGAATACTGGAGTCCTCCTTCTTCAAGTTGTTTTTAATATGGTGAATGAACTAGCTTACTTAAATTTGTTATACATCCTTTCAAGATACCTCAGATTATTAGCCCAAAAATGTCCTTGGGATCTTGATCTTGATCTTCAATGCAAACAGATCCTTTCACTGAGAATACTTCATAGTGATCTTCAAATTGCCCTTTGACTTTGACCATAGCTCTAAAACCATGTTGAAAAATCCAAAGAGAGACAGTTAAATGATTTCTCGTATTATCACATTATCTTGTGATGTTTTCATTATTATTATTTGTTCTTTAGAATTATCTTTTCTTATCATCAAGACTAATTCCATGGAGCAAATAGAAGATAACACAAATGTAGGCACGTTGCCAAGGCAAAACCCCACTCTAGGGGAAAACCCAATCAAAGTTCTTCCTACAGTAGATTCAAAATGAGATGACCAAGACCCTTACAACATAGACTCGAGACTACCTCCATCCATCAAGTCAACCTTGTTATGTCAAACCTTAGTTATTCTTTGCTCCTGTAGCAGTCAACCTTCTTCACGTGTCTTTGAAGAGATCATTTAAGCAACCAATCCAAGCTCTTTCATCCACTGTGATAGCACCACTATAATAACATCGAGTCACTGTGAAAGCACCACACTGTAATAGCATCGAACTGAAGTCATGAGGTCATTGTAATAGCACTGAAATGAGGTCACCGAGATGAGATCATTGTGGTCATGTGAGAGCACCGAACTAAGGTCACGGTATTGCGAGTTCCTCTCTGTAATGACACCAAATTTCTCCTTCTGCAATAGCATCAAAACCCATTCTTGAAGTTATCCGAACCATGTATACATAGCATCGAACTAAGGTTACTTATCCGAGCTCCTTCCTTGCAATGACACCGAAGCTTGTCTCTGAATTTCTTATCCAAATTTTCTGTGATTGTAATGAGAAGTCCTCATCCTTATATATATAGTTGTTGCCATATGGAAATAGGCCGACATGTGATCATGAAGAGTAGTGTTTCTATATTGAGCCAACATGGGTTCTTTTGAGGAAGCCGACTAGATGAGGATTCTCTTTGAGGCCGACATCAAGGAGACTTTGGTGGAGGAGGAGTTTTAACATGACAATATAGACTTTGACTCAAACTAACAATCTTAAAGCCTTCAATGGAGGCTTGACCTATGACAATTGACCCAAGCATGAAACCCATGCTTTAACAAGTCAATTTAATTTAATAATAAAATTCTTTTTGCTTTTCTTTTGACAAATATTACATTTTGACTCAAGTACAATTTTTGAAGACTGAACCTAGTTATATTCTTCAACACTTCTCACCAAATAATTCAAGGGCCTTGATGTGATAGTAACGAATGGATACAACTTAGATTGCACACGAATGATCCCAGGTTTGAGTGTAACACTTGGTAATTATACTTTCAATAGTGACTTTTACATAATAGATCTAGCAAATATTAATATGGTATTGTGGGTTTAATGGTTGTATTTGTTGGGGGAGCACACTATGGACTACCAAGCATTGGAAATGGAATTTAAAGCCCCTAATGGCAGTACGGTAGTTTTGAGGGGCATGACAAATGGGGGCCCACAAGTCATTTCTACCAGAACACTGGAGGCCATATTTAGGCATAGAAATGAAGCATATGCTACAAAATGTAGGATTACAAGCCAAAAGACTCCCAACGGTGGCAAACCACAGTACAGAGTCGACATTCAACGAGTGTTGGACAAGCAAGGTCAAGTATTTGGTGATATTCCCCCGAGGTTGTCTCCAAAAAGAAGATTTGAACATACTATAGAACTGGAACAAAGGGCCAAGCCAGTAACCACCACACCATATTGACATCCAAAGAAATTTAAGGACGAGATAGAAAAGACCATACAAGAATTGTTATCGATGGGACACATCAGACCCAACTCGAGTCTGTTCGCCTTGTTGGTGGTTTTGGTGGAAAAGGATGGGATGTGGAGAATGTGTATTGATTACCGAGCTCTCAACAAAAAAACCATCAAGAATAGGTACCCTATTCCCAGGATCAATGGGTTACTAGAGCTATATGGAGCAGTGTACTTTTCAAAGATTGAACTACGATCAGGGTATCATCAAACTCAAGTTCAAGAGCAAGACATGCCAAAAACAGCTTTTCGGTGCCACTATGGACACTTTGAGTTTATGATCATGCCATTTAAACTAACCAACGCTCCTGCCACTTTCCAATCTTGCATGAACAGCATTTTCAACAAGCAGTTGAGGAAATTATTACTAGCAGTTTTTGACGACGTTCTCATATACAGCGAGACATGGGATGATCACTTGGGGCATATAGATGAAATTTTGAGCATAATGTAGGAACAATCTCTTTATGCCAAGGCATCAAAATGCGAGTTTGGAATGACGAGATTCTTTATTTGGGACATATAATTAGTGCAAAGGGAGTACAAGTGCATCAAGGGAAGATTCATGCAATATTGGACTAGCCCACACCTAAGAATCTAACTGAGTTACGAGGATTTTTCGGGATTTGCAGCTATTATCGACGATTGGTCAAAGGGTTCTCTCAATTTAGCGCACCATTAACATATCTGACGAAGAAAGGAGCATTTAGGTGGACAAAAGAATCAAACAAGATGTTCAACAAGCTCAAAGAAGTGATGAGCTCATGTCCAGTCTTGGCTCTCCCCGACTTTAGTCAACCATTTGTATTAGAATGTGATGCATCAGGAGAAGGAATAGGGATTGTCTTAATGCAAAAGGGCCACCCCATTGCATTCGAAAGTCGGAAGCTACAAGATACAGAGAGACTTTACTCCATATACGAAAAGGAGATGTTGGCTATCATGGATGCCTTAGCAAAGTTCAGACAATATTTGGTGGGGAATGTTGATTTATGGTAGCATTAGATGTGCTCTAAGCCTCAAAATTTGCAAGGAGGCTTGGACACATGTATTCCACAAGACCTTCGTTTTGGGAAATTCCACGCGGAAACAATTTTATTAAAATAATTAATTATTTTTAATGGGTGCCTGAGTCTAAACTTAGGAAATTAAAATAATTAAAGGGTATTAATCAAATTGTGGGTGAAACTTCTAGAAGAAGATGAAGATCAAGTCAAGATGATCTGAGCCATTGATTAGAATCTAATATGGGTCATTGGTTCTCAACTATAGGATTATAAGAGGAGGCTTGATGGGCATTTGGAAAACACACATCAGTGAGAGATCAAGAGATCGAATTTCTTAGAGAGGGCAGCGCAGCAATTGCTAGAGAATCGATTATGGAGATTTCTTGCATTGAGGGGCAGGGATAGTTCCGGTTGGAGAATTTCTTGATCCAGGAATACATAGCAGAGGAGGTAGAGAGAGATCTGGAAGAGGCAACGCAGAGGCTACACTTGGCAGCATAGGCTGATGCAGAAGCAGAACAGAGCCTGAGAGGAGATCCGTATTTTGCTGGAGAAGTCAAGTTTTGGAGCCAGAAGCCTAAGTGTGAGACCGGGAGAGAAAAAGTTGAAGTTTCAAAGGAAAATTGATCTGCAGAAGGAGTGACGCAGTCCCCAGAACCTGTGACGCAGGGCCTATGTAGTGACTGCACAAAGGCAGCAAGGGACTAGCAATTTTGTGGCTGGACCAGTCAAGATCTCCAATGATAGTGTGAGGTAAATCTCACTCATCTCTCTATCAGTCATATTCTCTGTATTGGATAGCCAGCAAAGCATCCAAAGATTGTATTCAGAAAACTACTGCTTAATAATATAAACCCTCAGCTAATGCATTGGTTTTCCCACATTGGGTTTTTCTGGGGACATTTGTCCAAAAATAACGGTGTAATGTGTTGTGTATTTCTTTCTTGCTCAGTTTCTTGTTTCCGCATATAATTTTAATTGGTGAAGGCTACACTGTATCAGTTTCGGTATTTGCTGTAGGAAGCAGTAAATAATTTGTTCAGTAATTAACAAAAAGAAGGAACGTAATCAGTTGTTGCAGTAGAAATTTGTGCTTCCAAATTTTCACGCGATATCAGAGCTGCGGGTGAAGCAAGAGAGCAGAGCCGGAAGAGCCCAGCGCTGAAGAGGAGGGTCGAAGTGTTGTGTAGGCAGCAAATCGAATCCCCAGAGGGATTGCACAATCTAGGCCAGGAGGGCAAAATTTTCAAGGAAGGTCTCTCTCCGAGTGAGTCAACAGAGAGGTAAGACTTCCAGATCAAAGTTTGCCAGTATCAGAGGGAGCAGCGCATAAGCTTCAGCGAAGAGGAGGTTTCTGGTGTGACGCAGTTTTCTACAGCAATTGTTGGGGCAGAAAAACGTCAGAAGGAACAAGAGAGACACTGTTGAGGGAATTCTTCCTCAGAGGACTTCCAGCCAAGAAGTCTGAATTCTCATTTCCTGAGCAGCAATAGGGAGCAGCAAATCTACTAACTCCAACAAGGAGTGCGTACCCCAGCCCAATAGCAGCACAGAGGAGAGAGGAGGCAGTTCGACATTTCACTGGCAGAGATGGCAGCTCATGGGTTGCGAGATCAGGATCGGTTGGAGGGTGCATCCAACTACGTGATCTGGAACTGGAAGGCAAGGATCTCATGCCTTCTGGATGAGTACGATCTCAAAACCTATGTCAACAGTGTGGTATTTGTACCCACAGATCCAGATCCGCTCAAGAAGTACAAGGCTAAAATGGCAAAGGCCAAACGGTTGATTCTCGACGGAGTGAGAGATCATGTAGTATGTCACATTATCGGCAAGGATACTGCTCAGCGGATGTGGGAAGCATTGGCTACGCTATACGAAGGATCTTCCAAGCAACGAAAGATGTACTTGGAGCAGAAGATGAGATCCACGCAGATGCAAAAGGGGGAACACATTGATCCGTTCCTAACGAAGCTTCAGGAGATCCGAGACTCATTGGCGACTATGGGGTCAACACCTCAGCCTACCGAGATGGTGAGGTTGGCCCTGAATTCAGTCTAAGAAGAATGGCAAGTATTTGTCCAAAGTATCTTGGGCAAAGAGAGATTGTCGGATTTGGAAGGAATGTGGGCCGCTCTTCAACAGGAAGAGATGAGGAGAGACTTAGTCAAGTGCAAACTTGATAGTAACAGCATAAACAGTGGGACAAAGCCAAAGGAGGAGGAAGGGAATGTAACCCTTGCATCTAAGGGGCAGCAGGAGCAACGGAAGAAGAAGAAAGATGTTTCGAAGATCAAGTGTTTCCGGTTTGGTGAATTTGGTCACTCCGCTACACAGTGTCCTCTCAAGAAGAAGGACAACGACAAGAAGCATGATCCAAAGGTGGCATCTATAAAGATCAAGGAGGAGGAGAAGTTTGCAATGATTGCCCAGATACCTCCAAGGGAGAGGTGGGGTGATCGAGAACTGTAGTTTGAAAGAACTACAGATGGGCAGGATCCTTGAGGAGTCCACCTCTCAGATCAATACCTTTCTACAGGAGCCCAGATCAGATGTAGCAGGATGAACCAGTGTCAGTGGCTAGGAGCGCAAAGACTGAGAAGCGCAAAACAAGGTTGGCAGTAGTGCAAATGGCACAGTGCAGAGTTAGCAGCAACGCAGAGGCTTCAGATGGTCAACGCAAAGACTAGCAGCAATCAGAACTCCAACAACATATGCGTCATGTTGAACACATGTTCAGTAATTTTGGATGCTTTTCCATTCCTGATGCAATATCAGCATCAATTGGAGAAGGTTGCAGTGCAGATGCAGTGTTGGCAGTGGTAGTGCCAGCAACAACACAAATGCAGAACTTATGAGGGTTGTAGCACAAATGCAGTTTTGGCAGTCGTAGTGTCAGCAGCATTACAGATGCAACATTTGCACAGTAGTTGGTGGGCAGCGATGTCAAACCTCAGCAGCGCAGAAGGAGATGTTACAGAGAAGGGTGATGCTTCAGCATGTTGCATTACTAGAGCACATTTCGTGCTAAAGGGAGTGTTGATTTTTGGTAGCATCATATGTGCTCTAAGCCTCAAAATTTGCAGGGAGGCTTGGACACATGTATTCCACAATACCTAGAAATCGTTTTGGAAAATTCCACCCGGAAACAATTTTATTAAAATAATTTTTTTTTAATGGGTGCCTAAGTCTAAACTTAGGAAATTAAAATAATTAACAAGTATTAATCAAACTGTAGGTGAAACTTCTAGAAGAAGACGAGGATCAAGCCAAAATCTGAGCCATTGATTAGAATCTAATATGGGTCGTTAGTTCTCAACTGAAGGATTATAAGAGGAGGCTTGATGGGCATTTGGAAAACACACATCAGTGAGAGATCAAGAGATCAAATTTCTCAGAGAGGACAGCGCAACAATTGCTAGAGAATCGATTGAGGAGATTTCTTGCAGTGAAGGGCAGGGATAGTTCCAATTGGAGAATTTCCTGATCTGAGAATACATTGCAGAGGATGCAGAGAGAGATCTGGAAGAGGTAGCGTAGGCTGACGCAGAAGCAACGCAGAGCCTAAGAGGAGATCCGTATTTTGTTGGAGAAGTCGAATTTTGGAGCCAAAAGTCAGGGTGTGAGACCGGGAGGGAAGAAGTTGAAGTCCCATAGGCAAATCGATCTGCAGGAGTGATGCAGTCCCCAGAAGCTGTGACACAGGGCCTACACAGTGACTGTGCAGAGGCAGCAAGGGACTAGCCATTCTATGGCTGGATCAGTCAGGATCTCCAGAGATAGTGTGAGGTATATTGTTGAAATTTGGTACCGGAGGACAAGTGGTTCCCTTAGGCTTTGATCTTTGGCCTAGGGAAAAGTGTCCAAAAGATTTTAATTTTTCTCCTAAAGTGACTTTATAATTTTTATAAAGTTAAAATCTAATTTAAAAGTGACTTTAAGTGATAAAGTTACTAAGTCTAATTTTAAAGTGACTTTTATAAAGTCAATGAAAATTAGAAAGGAAAAGTGACTTTGGAAATAAATGACTAAGTGGGTCTTTATTAAAGTGGGGTGAATTAAAAAATAGAAAGTGAGATTTAAATGTGCATTTAATCTCAGCCATTGATCTAAATCTATTTCAGCCATTGGGTTTAGAGATCACCCAAAAGTCACTTGGATCACCCAAAAGTCACTTGGATTTATATTAAAGGAGGAAAAGATCATTCATTCTTTCATGAGCAGATTGGGAGAAGGAGAGCAAGAGAGCAAGGGAGATTTCTGGACAAGAAGGAGAAAGAGGCAGCAGTTTGGCACACATACCAGGCAGCTCTTCAGCAAAATCAGAACAGCAGAAAGACAAGCAGAACAGCAGCAAGAACAAGTAGAAAAAACTGATATTTTTGCTGAAAACTGAGAAGTTTCCTGGTGGTCTGTTGGACTGAAAACGGATAAGTTTGTTTGCTGAAAAAAAAAAAAAATATTTTGCTGTAATTTTTGCTGAAATCTTCTCGCTGTAAAAATACAATTTTCAGAAATAAAGAAGAGCTCTCAAACTGGTTTTCCCCAAGAGTTGTAGGGGGTTTTTCCAAGGTTACGTTGACCAAAAATATTTGTGTTTTAATGTGTTTTAATGGCTGTTTATTATTGCTGATTTTTATTTCTGCGATTTCCAGCATTCTGTAAATTTTCCAGAATTTGTGTTTTCAGCAAATTTATTTTTTCAGCATTGTTGAATGTATGGTAATGGGAAAGGGCATTTAACTACATGGGAGAAATAAGGAGAAACTGAAAACCGGGTGGGAAAACAGAAATTTTAACATGGTATCAGAGCTTGAGTGCTGAAGGGCAGTTTGGGACAGCAAAAGAGAAAAATTACCGCTGCTGATTTTTCACTCAGAAAATTCTAGCAAGCTGATTTATCATAAACAGCAGGTTTTATCTTTACTACAGCAGTGCTATTTTTCAGTTTTAGGACAGCAGGATGTCATTGGGATTGAGG
>APFE031463156.1:140923-151527 GCA_000404065.3 Pinus taeda
TCTAAATCTATTTCAGCCATTGGATTTAGAGATCACCCAAAAGTCACTTGGAGTTATATAAAAGGAGGAAAAGATCATTCATTCTTTCATGAGCAGATTGGGAGAAGGAGAGCAAGAGAGCAAGGGAGATTTCTGGACAAGAAGGAGAAAGAGGCAGCAGTTTGGCACACATACCAGGCAGCTCTTCAGCAAAATCAGAACAGCAAAAAGACAAGCAGAACAGCAGCAAGAACAAGCAGAAAAACCTAATTTTTTTGCTGAAAACTGAGAAGTTTCCAGGTGGTCCGTTGGGCTGAAAACGGATAAGTTTGCTTGCTGAAAAAGAATTTATTTTGCTGTAATTTTTGCTAAAATTTTCTTGCTGTAAAAAGACATTTTTCAGAAATAAAGAAGAGCTCTCAAACTGGTTTTCCCCAAGAGTTGTAGGGGGTTTTTCCAGGGTCATGTTGACCAAAAATATCAGTGTTTTAATGTGTTTTAATGGTTGTTTATTACTACTGATTTTTATTTCTGCAATTTCCAGCATTCTGTAAATTTTCCAGCATTTGTGTTTTCAGCAAATTTATTTTTTCCAGCCTGTTGAATGTATGTTTATGAGAAAGGGCATTTAACTACATGGGAGAAATAAGGAGAAACTGAAAACCGGGGTGGGAAAACATAAATTTTTACATATATCTCACTCATCTCTCTATTAGTCATATTCTCTGTATTGGATAGCCAACAAGGCATCCAAAGATTGTATTCAAAAAACTACTGCTTAATAATACAAACCCTGAATTGCTGCACCGGTTTTCCTGCATTGGGTTTTTCCGAGGACAATTGTCCAAAAATAACAGTGTAATGTGTTATATATTTCTCAATGTTGCAGTTATCATTATCGGGATATTATCTACAAGGGAAAAAATAGGGAAAAAAATCAGAAAATACAAAAATATTCATTTTTTTTTCAATTTTTTTAATATCTAAAGCATCTACAACATAAAATAAATACATTGACACATAAATATGATAAAAAGAACTAATATATAAGATGTGTAATATCATTTCTAGTGCTACATCACACATAACAGTGAATCATGTCCTGAATAGTAAGTCCTGACTCCTGAGTCCCAACTCAGCCTCAAAATATCAACAAAAAATATAATAATGTATCCCATATCATGAGTCATAATGTCATATATAATAAAATGAACCAAATAACTAAAGTCTAATACTACTGATTTCCTTTGCCCCTCTTGCGAGAAAATGCAATAGCTTTCCCTTTCCCTCTAGATGTAGATGTCAGTGGAGTTGGCAATGGACTTTGTTGTGCTCTAGAAGCTAAAGTACTAGGAGCTATAGGAGGTAGACCACGTCCTCTACTGGTGGCAGGGGTAGCCCGGGTAAGTGGTGTCACCTCCTCCACCTGTTGCTCCTCCTCCTCCTCCTCCTCCTCCTCCCCCTCTACACCTTAAACTACCTCCTGCTCTAACCAATCATCGGCAGACTCCATGAGAGGCCTCTTGACCTCAACCCTCCATGCAGCAGTGGTGTCAATCTCATCCAATGAGATGGCCTCCATATCAGGTATCCTCTCAAGTTGCCTTACCCACAATCGAAGATTGTAGTAAACGTAGACCATGTCATTAAGTCGTTGGGACTCCAACCTGTACAAAGATCATGAACTAATAATTATAAAAAAAATATTGTTTAATGAATTCAAAAAATTATTTGAAAATTTGCAATATTTTAAGTTTTAAGTTTAACCTGTTGCGCTTCTTGTTGTGTATTTTTTCAAATACACTCCAGTTGCACTCGCATCTTGAGGAGCTACATGTTTGGTTGAAAATTTGAATGGCAAGTTTTTGCAGAAGGGGTACCCTGGCACCAAACATTCTCCACCATGCATCTACAACAAAATTACAAATAAAATTTTAAATAA
This sequence comes from Pinus taeda, assembly GCA_000404065.3. Lineage (NCBI taxonomy): Eukaryota > Viridiplantae > Streptophyta > Pinopsida > Pinales > Pinaceae > Pinus > Pinus taeda. The sequence continues at coordinate 142,845 of APFE031463156.1, forward strand.
ACATAAGAAAAAAATGAAATTTGAAAGTTGAAGCAAAGTATGAAGTTATGAACTTGAAGAGACAATAAAATTTGAAACAAACTAAAAAATACATGGCATTTTAGTCGTCTTATCAGTCACGGCCATGTCAAAGCCAAATGTGCCACCTGCCATCCTGTATGTCTCAATTTCTTTGCAGATTAATGTACGTTCTGCGAGAGATCGCACCATCCTAAGCACAAGTTAAGAATCCATCCATGATCTCAGCATCAAATACAAACCCACATGGGTAAGAAAATGCGGGGTTCAGATAGATCTTTGCAGCATGAATGGGACAATGGAGTGTGTTGTTCCATCGTTCATCAATCACTTCCCATAGGAGGAGTTGTTTCTGAAACCCCTCATCTCCCTTATCATCATAGTAGGCCCGAATGGATTCTTTGGCCCTATCCATAGCCTCATACAAATAGCCCATTGCGGGCTTCTCACCATCAACTAATTGAAAAACCTTTACAAAAAGTTCAGTAACAGTGCACACCTCCTGCACTCCTGCCTAGAAGACTTCCTGGTATGAAACTAATTTGCATATGGCCTCTCCCTCTGGTTTATGGCTCATTGTCAAAGCACGCCACTCCTCTGAAAGAAATATTCTCTTCACATCCCACATAGAATTCAAGAGGGATTGAAGAGATATGAAACTAGTGGCAAACCGTGTAATGGCGGGGGGCACCAACTCTTTGTTGTTGGTGAATTTTCTCATCAAGCTAAACATAAATATATGATTATATATAACTTTTGTAATGCTTTTTGATAAGTCAACAATATCTTTGACAAAGGAAATTTTTCCTATGTCCTCCAACATCAAATCAATACAATATGCAACACAAGGTGTCCAAAATAAAGTAGAATATCTCTCCATAAGCATCTTGCAAGCAGCAACATATTTTGCAGCATGGTCCGTTATGACTTGGACAACATGTTCTGCACCCAACTCCAAAATAAACACATCCAGCAAATCACATAAAGTTTTTGCATCTTTGATTTGTGAAGATGCATCAATAGATTTCATAAACATTGTCCCCCTGAGACAATTAACCAAGAAATTTATAAGGGTTCTCCCCTTTTGGTCGGTCCAACTATCTGACATCACAGTGCATCCTATTTGTGCCCATGATGCCCTAAACTCCTTCAATCTTTTGGTGCAGTCAACCTTTTCATTTTGAAGAATATGGCCTCTAAAGTCATCATAATAAGGGATTTTGTACCCTCGGCCAACAATTGCAATAGCATCAACAGCAGACTGGAAAAATGGATTATTCCTTGCAACGCTGAAAGGAATATCACTCCAAAGGAGAAATTTGGCCACCAACTTGTCAGCATGTTATTTCTCAGTTTTTTAAGGCATTGAAGTGATAGATGGTTGTGAACCAAGCGTGGTTCTAGGAACAAAAAAATGATGAGGCAGCTACCAGGTTGGTTGTAAATATTGATGCTTAAGTAGAACCAATGCCACTTCCTTGTTTACCTGAGCCTAACACCCTCTTTGCTAGTTGCTTCTTCATTTCTGCTTTGGCCTCTCTATCGTGCTCTAAATTTTCCAATGATCTCATGGCTCTTCGGATGATTTCCGAATTTGTATTTGTGCAAGGCCCTACATCAAATCCAGAGATTTGTGCAAGGTGATACTTCAATCTATAAACCCCCCCAACATATGATACCCACACAATTTGCAACTCAAGTTTATTCTATCAAACCCTCCATCAGGTTCACCAAATTCCCACAGAGGATCCAATTTCCTTGGCATATTTATAACTTGGTTGAACTCTTAACGCTTGAGTTTTAAATTTGTAAGATGAAGTTTGAGCTTTGAACTTTGAATTTGAATGGTGAACCTATGGCAAAATAAGGATTGCAAGTTACAAAAATTAAAAAAAATTACATACATGAGTAACATGACAAAACACATTGAATTTTTGACAATTTAACAAACAAAAACACCATCAAATCAACTCAAAAATATTTGATAAACCAATGGGTTATCCAAACCCAACCAAAAACAAAACAAAACACATAAATTTGGTGCCCATACCGGTTTGCCAGAGAAAATTGATCCTCTCCTCCTCAGCTCTCAATCCACCAAGGTTTTTGAGTCGTTTTCTCCTCCAATTAGAGCCCAATCGACCAAGGTTTTTCTCCTAGGTCACTCCCAATCCACCGTTGCCGCTGTTTGTAGAAATGAATTAAAAAAAAAAAAAAAACTCTTTTTTGGTGTTATAAACCCGTTCTCTGTCGGCCCGACGATAAAAACACCATCGAATCGCGATAATTTCGTTTTTATCGCGATTTTTTTCAAAAAATAAAATAAAAATTAAAAAATAAAACTAAAAAAAAAATAAATATATAAAAAATATATAAAAAATAAATAAAAATAAAAACCCGCAAAAAAATCAAGCGATAATATCGTTGTTTTATAAAAATCACGATTTTCGCATCACTGATATTTCTTTCTTGCCCATTTTCTTGTTTCCGCATATAATTTTACTTGGTGAAGGATGCAGTGTATTAGTTTCGGTATTTGTTGTATGGAGTAATAAATAATTTGTTCAGTAATTAACAAATAGAAGGAACTTAAACAATTACTGCAGTAGAAATTTGGGCTTCCAAATTTTCACAGGAAATAGGTTCGTAGTCCGGATAGAACACAACAATCTGTGTCATTTCTTGGAGCAAAAGAACCTGAATGAACGACAATAGAAGTGGGTGACTAAGGTCCAAGCTTATGACTTTGATATTGAATATGTGAAAGGAAAGAATATTGTGGTTGATGCACTATCCAAGAAACTGACAACATGTTCGCTCATGGAGCTTGCAGAAGGCTAGAAGGCTCACTTCTCAAGAGAATACGCCAGAAACCAGTTTCCCTCTGCACTGATCGACAGACTCATACATGATGACAGGTACAAAATAATCGATGATATTATTTATTATAAAGACACGATATACTTGGTTCCTGAATCCACACTCAAGAAGAAGATTTTGAAGGGTAGGCATGACATTTTGTTATGTAACCAAATCAAAAAAGTGATAGATCAACAACTTCAAAATTAGCCTCTTCGAGGGGTCAACCTCCTTTACATCACATAAATGAACAATTCTTGAATGTACAAATGACAAGACCTCCTTTCTATATATAGGAATCTAAGGGGTCACAATATAATCAGAGCCTACATAACGATAATAATGTAAGGGCACAACAATAACAATAAGGGGGCTACACTAACAATAACAATAATGGACTACACTAGTAGTATAGGGACCTAACATGCCCCTCTCCTTCAAAAACGTGTTGTCCTCAATGCTTGAGTAGTAATGGATGCTTCTGTATAAAATTTTCATCCTTCAATGTGGAATCTTCAGCAGTAAGTTCTTTCAATTGATGAGATACTCTGAAATTGATCGATTTTGTAACTATCAAGTTCTTGTTTCCGTGACTGCTTCAGGTTCCAATATTATTTTTCCTTCCTCGTCAAGTTCAGGCAATAGTGTTTGAATTGGGAGTTTGTCACCTATAAACTTCTTTAAGCATGAAACATGGAAGACCGAGTGCACTCGGGAAGATGCAGGAAGCTCCAATTTGTATGCCATAGTACCAATCTTTTGCAACACCTTGTAAGGACCATAGTACTTTGGTGATAATTTATTATCCTTCTTAACTTGTTTGAGGGACATTTGTTTGTATGGTTGTAGCCATAAAAATACCCAGTCGCTTACATCAATACTTCTTTCGCTACGATGTTGATGTGCCTATTTTTTCATTCTCTTCTGCGCCAAAGTGAGGTTATCCTTTAAGAGTTGGAGAACTTGTTGTTGATGCTCGATGTGATCATCCAATGGTTGAACCTTAGAATTTTCTCTTAAAAATGATCTGATGGATGGTGGATAATATCCATAAAGTACCATAAATGGGGTCATTTTTGTTGCAGTATGGAAGGAAGTGTTATACCACCATTCAGCCAAAGGTAACCACTTGACTCATTGTGTTTGTTTATCAGATACAAAGCAACGAAGATATCCTTCCAAACATTTGTTCATTGTCTTCGTTTGCCCATCAGATTGAGGATGATAAGATGAGCTATGAGCTAATTGAGTACCTAAACAAGAAAATAATTCCGTCCAAAAATTTCTAGTGAAAATGGGATCTCTGTCGCTTACAATAATCTTTGGGTCTCCATGTAGCTTTTGAATTGTTTCCATAAATGCAGTTGCAATTGTATTGGCTTTAAATGGATGAGATAATGCACAAAAATGTGCATACTTGGTAAGTCTATAAACTACCACCATGATGACACTCTTTCCTTCGGACTTGGGTAAACGTGTGATAAAATACATTGAAACATCCTCCCAACGTTGACTTGGAATGGCTAAACGTTGTAACAGACCCAGGGATTGTATCAACTTTATTTTGTTGGAAAACCAAACATTCTGCTGCGAAATTTTGAATATCAAATTTAAGGCCCTCCCAAAAACAATTCCTTCTTAACGCTGTGGTAAGTTTTTAAAAATCCTGAGTGTCCTCCTAAGGGAGAGGTGTGCAATTCCAAAAGAATCTTTTGTTTGAGTTGGGAAATTTTACAAAGATATAATCGATCTTTGTACCATAACGAAACATTTTTGCAGCTAAATGTATCAGATATATTGGGGTCTCGCTGCAACTTTTGAATGAGCATCCACACTTTTTCATCATTCTTCCATTCATCCCTTGCTTCAGTTATCCAATCTGGTTGGATAATAGAAATGGCACAAAGCAATCCTTCCACATCCTCATCCCTTCTTGAGAGTGCATCTGCAACAACAATTTGCTTTCCTTTTTTGTAGATGATTTCAAAGTCATAACCAAATATCTTTGTGACCCATTTTTGTTGCTCTTCTTAAGATCATTTTTGTTCCAAAAAGTATTTAAGACTATCATGATTTGTTTTTACCTTGAAGTGTCTGCCCATTGGATAAGGTCGCCATTGCTTTAGTGCATGTAGTATTGCCAACATTTCCTTCTCGTAAATAGGTTTGTGTAAATACGTTCCTTTGATTAGACGACTTTCAAAAGCAATGGGTCTTCCTTCTTGCATTAAAACAGCACCAATTCCATTTCCTGAAGCGTCACATTCCACAATAAAGGTTTTTGTGAAGTCTGGCGTAGCTATGATCAGTGCTTGGCACATTACCTCTTTAAGATGTTCAGAGGCCTTAGTTGCTTCTGGAGTCCAAGAAAATGCATCTTTCTTCAGTAATGTTGTTAGAGGTGTTTATATTCTGCCATAATTCTTAACAAACTTGCGATAATACCCTGTCAACCCAAGAAATCCTCGAAGATGCTTAATGGTTGTAGGGATTTTCCATTCCTTAATGGCTTTAATTTTGTTAAGGTCTACCTGATGCAGGAGCATCTGACCCCTCCTTAATCAAACAAAGAATCCAAAGCGGAGGAGGAGGAGATGTGGACCATCGAGTAAAACAGGGAACAATTCTGTTCAAACAAAGCTAATTAGGTGGAGTGGATAAAAGTCTCAAGGAGACTTATTAAATGTAATTTGCCACATATGTATGCATGTAGAGAGATTAGGGAGTTGTTGAGTGTTTCATGGAGAGGACTGATCGGATCCTTCCAGTGATCCAATCCAATGTTTCCTTATATATATATGAGCCTGCGTGTTCAATGAATAGATAGAAAGTGACCAAAATGTAACGGAAGGGAGAACTTGTGCCTAAGGCTGAAATGCCTTAGATTGTAACTATTCTGTAAAATATAGAAAAATGTGTGTTTAGTGTTGATTTTATGCGCCTGTGTGTAAATTCTTATATAGAGTTAATCTTATGTCGTGGATTATTGATCGACCATCGATCACTGAAGGATCGATGGCAATCTAAAGATATTGTAACGAATTGTCGTATAAGTGTCGGAAATGTTTAACAACGTGAAGACAGAGTATGGCAGAGAACCTGGGGTTTAGCGTAAATCCATCAAATGGCGGATGGACGAAAGATGCATGATATCCGTCGAATCTCATAGATCGACAGTTATCACGTAGTTAAACTATGGGTGTATTAGCGCACGGGGAAGGTAGTTTCGGAACAGTACAAGTGGATTTCGAGCGGCCTCAAAACCATAAGTGGTTTTGAAGAGTGAGGACCCGATTCCATTCAGTGGAGGACAAGTAGCACGAGGTTGAATGGGGAAACCGCTTTATTGGGCGGTTAATCCCTGTGCTTGTTGTCAACCTGATATCAATGACAGTCGTCGGATCCATTGGGTGCAAATTGACGGTAAAGGATAGACGTGCCATTTAAATGTTCGGAGTGATTGCTGACCGTTGGATCGAGTAAAGAAATGGATGGTGGAGATCGGTTTGATCGGCCAATCGGAGTTCGGCGAAGGGACGGCACAGCACTATGGAAGGGCTAAAAGGTGTGGACCCGCCAATATTTATAGAGGCGGGCTTATAAATTTTGAGATCCGGCTTATGTGTTTGGGTCGGGTTTCCGTGTGTTTCCCGTGTTTCTGATAAGTAATGTGTTCCCGGGTTTTAATAAAGAAATCCGATAAAGTTGTATGGTCCGAGTTTTAAAGGTTTTAAAGGCTTAAGGCCTTATAAAACACTTCCGATAATGAAATGGGCTCATAACCCATAGGTCCCAGGATCAAATTATTGTAAAGAAAAGGGGGTTTGGCCTCACCCCAAAAATCTCTTTTCATAAAGTGGTATCAAAGCAGGGAAAGTTTTCCTGCGAGAAGGGAAGGGAAAGGAGGTACAGTTGTTTAAAGCTGGAGAGTTTGTGGTCATATTGTCGTGCAGAGAGCGATAGTGGAAGGTGAGAAGATTTGCAGCAACCTAGAGCAAGGTGTGTTCAATTGGTTCCAGAGAAGAAAACCAAAAGGATGCCAAAGACCGAGTGAGAAGGGCTTGGTGAGGTATCATGTAGCAGAGGAAGACTGTTACCGCAGAGGTTGATTGCAGCTCACAGAAGATCATGAAGGCAGTTCCACTGAGAAGTGGGTAAAATTGCTAAGGATAAGGAGAAGCATATGACCAGGAGGTCATAATTTTTGTGCCTCGGGAGTCTGATGCAGGAGCATCTGACCCCCCCTTAATCAAACAAGGAATCCAAAGTGGAGGAGGAGGTGTGGACCATCGAGCAAAAAAGGGGACAATTCTGTTCAAACAGAGCTAATTAGGTGGAGTGGATAAAAGTCTCGAGGAGACTTATTAAATGTAATCTGCCATATATGTATGCATGTAGAGAGATTAGGGAGTTGTTGAGTGTTTCATGGAGGGGATTGATCGGATCCTTCCAGTGATCTGATCCAATGTTTCCTTATATATATATGAGCCTGCGTGTTCAATGAATAGATAGAGAGTGACCAAAATGTAACCGAAGGGAGAACTTGTGCATAAGGCTAAAATGCCTTAGATTGTAACTATTTTGTATAATATAGAAAAGTGTGCGTTTAGTGTTGATTTTATGCGCCTGTGTGTATATTCTTAAATAGAGTTAATCTTATGTCGCGGATTGTTAATTGACCATCGATCACTGAAGGATCGATGGCGATCTAAAGATATCGTAATGAATTGTTGTATAAGTGTCGGAAATGTTTAACAGCGTGAAGACAGAATATGGCAGAGAACCTGGGGTTTAGCGTAAATCCATCAAATGGCAGACGGACGAAAGATGCATGAGATCCGTCAGATCTCATAGATCGACGGTTATCACGTAGTTAAACTGTGCAAGTGTTAGCGCACAGGGAAGGTAGTTTCGGAATAGTACAAGTGGATTTCGGGCGGCCTCAAAACCATAAGTGGTTTTGAAGGGTGAGGACTCGATTCCATTCAGTGGAGGACACGTAGCACGAGGTTGAATGGGGAAACCGCTTTATCAGGCGGTTAATCCCCGTGCTTGTTGTCAACCCGATATCAATGACAACTGTCGGGTCTGGGTGCAGATCGACGGTGGAGGATAGATGCATCGTTTAAATGTTCAGAGTGATTGCTAACCGTTGGATCGGGTAAAGAAATGGATGGCGAAGATCGGTTTGATCGGCCAATTGGAGATCGGCGAAGGGACGGCACAGCACTGTGGAAGGGCTGGAAGTTGTAGACCCACCGATATTTATAGAGGCAGGCTTATAAATTTTGAGATCCGGCTTATGTGTTTGGGTCGGGTTTCCGTGTGTTTCCCGTGTAATTCCTGTGTTTCCCGTGTTTCCGATAAGTAATGTGTTCCTAAGGTTTTTATAAAGAAATCCAATAAAGTTGTATGGTCTGAGTTTTAAAGGTTTTAAAGGCTTAAGACCTTATAAAACACTTCCGATAATGAAATGGGTTGATAACCCATAGGTCCCAAGATCGAATTATTGTAAAAAAAAAGGGGTTTTGGCCTTACCCCAAAAATCTCTTTTCATCACTACCTTAACATCCTCATGAGATACATGACCCAGATATTCCACTTCCTGTACTCCAAAGAAACATTTTAAGGTATTTGCATATAATTGTTTCTCCTCCAATAGTTTGAGAACCCTGTCAACATGTTGAACATGATCATTCCAAGACTTGTTGTAGATTAGTATATCATCAAAAAATACTAACAAAAATTTTCTAAGGAAGGGTTTGAAAATGGAATTCATCAAACCTTGAAATGTAGAAGGTGCATT
>APFE031463156.1:156756-183343 GCA_000404065.3 Pinus taeda
TTGATACCCAACTTTGTGCGAAGGGTATGGAAAATATTGGTAAACTCCAGCACGTCTTGGTCCCTTCCCTGCCGCAGCATGGTCCACTTTATGTATTGATCCTCATAGCTTCTGACAGGGTAGTACTGCTCCTTAATGGCATCCCAGAATGAATTCTAGGTAGGTGCGGCTGAAATTAGTGAGCTGGTACTTTCATCCTTCTGCTCACAGTAGGTTTCCCACCAGTCCTTGACGTGGGGGGCTGCTTTGAGAAGAGCAAAAATAATCTTTTCCTGACTGGAAAAATCATGAACAGAAAAATAACCCTCTAGTAGATTTAACCATTTATCAACGACATTTGCATCTATCTGACCCTCGAATATGGGGATTTCAAAATTAACTTGTACCTTAAATAGTGTGGCATTTCCAAAGTAGCTGTGGGAACCCAATGCGTCACCCCTGGGTAGCCGCTCAAGGATCTGGGCAAAGTTGTCCATCATCACGTTCCTTTGTCGCTCGAGGGCTTCTTCGAGCAATATTTTGATAGGATCTCCTACTCCCTCATCTTTCTTTTCACTGCCATTGGAGGCCGTTGGGTTTTGCGAGGCTGGTCTTGCAAAGGTTTGACCAATTCAAGCCCTCACTCCTTATATCCTGACCTCGTTGGGGACATGCAAAGAAAAATAGAGAAAAAAACAGACCGCTTTGATACCACTGATCTAGATTTAAACAGGAACACAAAAAATTATAAAGATAACCATAAACACAAAGATGCAGCGGAAATAATACTTCATTTCATTAATGTAAAATACTGAGATATGCTTACAAACAAAAAATGGAAATAAACAACTAGGGCCATGGTAGCTTATCTCTGAGAAGAGATGTGGTGGCTACATGCCTCTTAGCTGTGTTACAATGAGGCTCGAAGGCCTATTTATTGTTGAGAAACAATGGAAAACATAAACATCCAAAAACCTAACCCTAGAAGATGAAATGCTAAACTGTGGGCCCTGTTTGGGTAAATTGGTACATCAACTTCCCGGGGTCGTAACTTTGGCATTCGATCTTCGTTTGATGCGTACAATATCTCGTTAGAAAGATCTATCCGAGAACTCAACTTTGGGAAGAGAAACATTAGTCCATGGACCCATTTTGTTCCCAGTTTTCCCAAAAAAACGTTGTTTAGGGCTTCAAAACAACTCCGGATGTTTAGGACCCAAAAACCTGCTAAAAGTAGTAAACTGTGCTACAATTAAGGAAACTAAAAAGCTAAAAGAAACAATGGTGGGGGTCTAAGTGGACTTGGCGGGTGGCCGCCAATATCCACCTGGATCAAGTGAGAATATAGAGCAAGTCCAACTCTCCCATTTGGGTTAGATATAAGTGGGGGATTTTAGGGAAATATTTTTCTTTCCAAATGAAAAACAGAGAAAAATTGATGTGTTACCCGTAAGATGAATTTTCAATCATGAGCAACATTCCAATTATTAAATTTTATGATAAATATCGCTCAAACCACTAAATATTTTCATGATGAACACTGAAATCGATGACGGGTGTTAGTCCAATCCAAAAATTCTCATAACGAACATTGTTCAAACATTGAAAATGATATGCTTGTGTTTCAAAACTCGTCATAGGCATTGCCAACACACAACACACTAGATTAATGATAGGTAACATTCAAAACTTGAAAGTTCTCATTAGAGTCACCCAAAAGATTAGAATTATTTAATGGGCGTCACTTTAAAGTTGAAATTCCTATGATGATCAATATTTCAACAATGAATTTTCCATTATGGGCATCACAAAGTCAAAACCTAACACCTATGTGATAAATACTGAAATGTTGCCACAGTGACTTACCATAGATATGATTGTAGAATAGTTGAGTGGCTCCAGTTTCTTGAATAACTTGGAGAATATTGATGTCACATAAGCAGTCTTGTAGGTCCTATGGTGCCCTTTTCTGGGTCATAATAATCGCCTCCTCCTACACTTCCGATGTTGGTTGGTGTTTTGGTGGTGCCCTGGCTAGATGTCGAATCAGCCAACGAATTATTGCTTATAATAGTACTGGTAGAAGGATACCATAGCCAAAAAGCCACCAGCCTTACCTACTACCTGCTAGCCTTATCCAGTGATCCAATGCACATGCAGGATCCATATACGTACACCCATCAAAATCAGATTAACTAACAAACTTACAGTCATAGGCATACGCTAAATTTCCGGAGGGAACATAAATACCAACAACAAAAGCTAGGACACCTACAGTAACAAGTTAAGCATCAACAACAAAGACAGATGTTGTAGATCTGGTTAACCTCTCTCAAAACAAGATCTGAAGTGAAATTCATACTGCAAGAATGAAGAACAAATAAAGAGCATATCCTTTCAGTAAAATTGTCTCTATCGACATACAAAAAGAGTTTATAGAGCTACTTCAGGTAAAAATAAGTCTCCCCACACAACAATCTCACAATATTCTACCATTGTTTCTCTGGTATCTCTAACACTAATAACTTCAAACCAACTCTACAACGATAAGAATTCGCTGAAAATTAAGATCCACAAAGTCATTAAAGTGCTTCAAAAAAATAAAAATAAAAAACCTCCATGGACCATGTGGGCCCTCCCATGAACGCCATGTGCCTCACCTCCTTCTCCATAGCATAGCATGTAGGGCGTAAACCACGCCACTTAACATTGTATCATGGTAATATGTCTACTAATATGTCAATACAAGAGGCAGAAGGATAATATGTCAATATAGGAGGCAGAAGGAACCCCAACATTCATTCAAATCCCAACTTCCTGAGGCCTGAATCCTCATCACCATTCCACCTTTCATGACTTTAATATTAGGTCCCAAAAGCTCACATGTAAAAGAAATCTCATCAACTTTGAATTTCATTAATGCTCCTTGAATAGAGGAAGTTGCCTCGCATGGATTCAGAGGTGGCATTTGTACAAGGCCATATTGTGCTGTAAAACCGCCATGTGGTCTAGCTAGTGACATGCTCTGGCATGGCGTGACAGTGTTGTCGCCCGCTGCTTATCAGAGATGTTGTTTTTATCACACATAGTATATTTCTATACAACCATGTTTTTCTTGATCTAACATTTAATGCCCTCCACTAATGCCAGCATTAGCTTAGGTAGCATTTAACCATTTGAAAATGTGAAACAAATAAATAATTATAAGTTATTCTTTTACTTCCCCGCCTTAGGAAGAGGCCAAATAAGATGGTGAAGTACACACCAGCATAAAAAAAAATTGTGTTATTTATTGTTATTCATGACAGTAATCAACTCAAATTAATGTAAAGCACCACCATTTTGATTATTGTAGTCCCAATCTTGCCTGGGCGGGGACTAATAAGGTACTCAAGGATGACCGGTTGATGTTGGTTCTTGAAAAACTGGAGCCTTAGTGGTGGCAACCACTATATTAATAAGGTACTCAAGAATGACTAGTTAATGTTGGCCCTTGAAAATTAGAGCCTTAATAGTGGCGGGGTTGAACTCAACATAATAATAATAATAATAATAAAATATTTAACTTTACAAATAAAAAAAATTTCTCCATACAAACAAATTAATCTAAATAACTATATCACTAAAATAACATAATAAAATTACAATGAAAAAATTAATTTAAAATTATATTAACAAAACATTTAAGATTTTTTAATGTTACCGTCCAATTCCAAAGAAAAAAACAAATAGTAATTTATCTATAATTCTTATCATTTAAAATTATAATATAATTTTTATCATTTTATATTTATTATAATTATCTTAAATACCTTTAAGATAGTTTAAACATGAGCCGCTAGTAAAATGTTAAAAAGAATTAACTTATTTTATAACATTAATTTAATTAAAAAAAAAAAAAATATTTATAGAGCAATATTTGATAAAAACAATCACTCCTTAAAAAATGTAACATTCACTTATCATCTTAAGAACAACATGTTCTCTATCACTCCTTAAAAAATGTAACATTCACAGCAACATGTTCTCTATTCTAATCATTAAGAAAGCATTTAGTACACAGTTAAAATAAAAAGCTCTCTTAAATTTAATTTATAAAACACTCATTAGTCATCAAGGATAACGTGAATATGTCCATGTGACACCTTGTACATGGAGAAAAAACGCCATACATCCATGCTAGGTTTACTTTAATTTTATGTTTTCCTGTACCAAACCCTTAAGTTGTTATAATAATATAATATATTATATTATATATCATTTAATTTTATCTTTTTCGTAAGGTGTTATCATAATTATAATGTATTATATTATATGTCATCAATAAGAGTAGCAACGCCTCCCAAAAGGAAGGGAGGTATATGGGTTGTTATCTAATCAAAGAAAAGGAAAGTACGTACGAGATATAGAGTTCGTGAATAGTGTGTATTTATATGAGTAGTTTAGGGAGAGAAAATAGAGAAAATTCGGTAAATAAAATATTATAGATTTTTATTATGTTTTTCTTATTATTCTTGTCAACGGGAGATTTAATTTTTTATTGACTTATTATTAGTTTTTTGACTAAAAAATCTAAAATATATCGGAAGTTTAAACATTATGATAATTAAAATTTATTATTTTAAATAAAATTTAATTTGTATTTATCTCAAAATGATTGGTTTTGAAATGTCTCCCTTCTTATTGTGTAATGATGATAAGGGAATCCCGACTTTATGTAACTCTATTATTATTATTATGTAACTTATCACTAAATTATTATGTACAATAAATATAAATAATTTGAAAAAATAACATTATATATTAATTACTATGTATGTACTATATGGCTAATTACTATGTACAATAAACGTAAATAATTTGAAAAAATTATATTATATATTAATTACTATGTACTATAAACACAAATAGTTTGTAATTAAATTCAAAAATCTCATTTTCTCATTGGTGTAAAGTATTAAATAGACAATTTTTATGGGTTTTATTTTTTAATTGCCAAACAAAAATAATTTAAAAAATATAAATTGGAAAAAAATATGTAAAAATGACATGTATACAATTTATACAACTCTTATTATCAACATGTACTCTAATAACATGACACGATACTATAATTATTATAATGTACCCTCCATTATTTAAAAAATATTATTTTATATTACATTTTTTTTTATTTAATAATTATTTGAATACTATTTTATTTTAATAAAAATTTAAAATTAAAATTAAAATTCATAAGACCCCTGCACAAACGTTGCTTAGGCTATTATTATCGGTCCTTATGGCCTGCTGCCTATCTTCGTCAATGGACTTTTTAGTAATTACTTTCATTGTAATTACTCTATCTATTAAGTGTTTCTCTGTCTAGGGTCGCTGTTAACGCTCTTGGTTTTTCCTCAATCAATAACTCTTCTTACCTAGCCTAGAGGAATATAAACGGGGAAACATGATTTAGTGTCCACCAATAATAACCATAGCTTATATTATTAATAGTGGTTAAAAAAATTTGGATAGATCTTTTTAACAAAACCATAAAATTAAATAAAAATAATGGCCCTTGCTATTCCAAAAACTAAAAGGAATCTTGATAGATTTTCTTTTGAATTGTTTTTAGTAAGAACATAATACTAGGACATAAATTTTTATCTTTTAGTTGATATAATATTTTCATTATTCTTACATAAAAGATTGCCAAACTTAATATAACCAATTTCTAATAATGTTTTAAATTTTTCATAATGTCTTTGGTGTACATGTTGCTGGTCAATTTAATATAACCAATTTTTAGTAGTGTCTTAAATTTTTCATAATTTCTTCAAGTTAGTTTGTTTGGTGTATGTGATACGGCATACCAACTTCGTTTGATGAGATGAATATTGATAATTTAATAATACAAGTTTAAATAATGGAATTTCATATAAAATAAATTTGATTTTAATGATAAGTATAAATTAAATAATAATAGAAATATACAATTTTATATGTGAATTAGGAATGGATTTATATTTTTATATATGTTTATAGTTTATCATAGTTAGCCAAAATAAGCCCATTAAACATAATTTTGATATAAAAGTTTATTATAGTTATAAATAAAAAATTGAATTAAAATAGGTATAGAAAGATTTTTCCACTTTAGAACTTACAAATTTCATAATACAAATGACATCTTTTGTTAAAGGTAGGAGCTATTTAGAAATATTAAAAAAATGTTGAGACACAATGTTTATTTCAATTTAAAAATAAATTTAAATTGCCTTCTAAATATACCATGTTGCATATAATCTTTCTATATTTCCTCAATTCTCTAAATTGATAAGTGATGCACACCAAGGTTGTCCTTGAGATGGGGTTGACTAAAGAACACAACAAATAAACACTCAATAACAAATTTACAATTTTAATCATTTTTTAACCAAATTTTAAATAAAATTAATTAAAAATCTATGTGGAAAACAATCCAAAAATTTAAATTTACATTATATTTTTTAACGGTTTTTTTCCAAAAAATGATATTTTCCAAATTCAATACAATAAAAAAATTAACTACAATTATATAATATATATATATATATATTATATATATATATATAAAATCACAATTTATTTTTTAAGTTGTCCAAGGTTTTATTTAAAAAAGGTTATTTTGCATAGGTATTCATATTTTCAAAATATCTTTTATAACAACAATTCACAATTCCGAAAGATTTCATCTCGCAAAAAAAAAATATTAAGTGGTTTCATGCAAAAGTGAATCAAATGAATTTTTTTTATTTAATTTTTTTTTTTTTTTTTAATTTACTTTAATCCTAACTATATTAAACAGGGCCTGTTTAATCCATTATTCTAAATATTTCAAACTTCCATTACTGTCCATTTGTTCAAATTTTTTTTTCTTTCTCTTCCTATTTTTAAACCATCTTTAATAATAATTATTATTTGTTTTCCTTTAAAATGATTTGTCACAATAATTGTTTTAACAAAAATCAACATTCTTTTAATTTTTTTCAATCAAAAATTTTACATCTTATTCTCCTTATTATTATAATCCTGTATTCCTATATATTATATATATAAAAAATCATTTATAATAACGTTTTTGGCCCCATTTTTCTTTAACCAATTTTTAGTAATGAAATTGGTTGATTAATAATAAAATTATTTTAATTAAGAATAAAATATTAAAATTTATACCTTATTAACTATTTTAATTTTATTCAAATATTTATTTATCTAATTCTTTTGTTTTAACCAAATATATTTCTATTTGTTATTATTTTCCTCCTATAACTGCTATTTTTCTTCTAACGGATATATTCTGTCACCATCTTTTATTTTTAGAGGTCCAATACTCTTCACATCATCAGTAAGCTTCTAATCCCTGAGTATGGGCGAAGGGTTCACCTGAAACGTTGGGCATAATAATGAGTGTAACACACAGTACTCCAAAAGTCCTCATCAACAACAATTTGTTAACTATGGAATATCCATGCTAAAAAAAATTGCATGTTTTGTCCTCTTCCTTGCCTTACATTTGGTATTTCCATTATTTATTTTTGAGTATAAGCTAATAGATAAAATTTCTTCTTTAATGCATTAATGAATTTCGACCATGAAGAAAGAAGCTTACCATTAATTTTTCTACCTTCTCAAAGTTTGGTTTCCCATCATACCAACGTTGTACCTTCAAGTCGAAGATAGGCCAAATGTATCTTTACTTCTTCTTCATCAACCAGGGGAATACGACAATAAACTTCTATCTGTCGAACCCAATTATCTAATCATTCTACTTTAAGCTCACCATTATCTAGTGATAAGTCAAACTTAACATCCAACTTCAACAATGGATTCTTTGAAGAAATTTTCTTATGAGAAGATGGCAGTGGTGGCAGAGAAGGAGGTGATGAATGATGAGGAGACAAAGGTCTCAAAGGAGGTAGAGAAGAAGGAAGATGGGGTTGATCACCCTTGTTCTTTACTTGAATGGTAACTTCTCCTTTCCAAAGCTCTTTCTCTTTATAGAGCTCTTCCACATTTACCTACGACATTGCAAACGCCTCGAGAAAATATACCTCATTTTTAAAATAACTCTCTCATCTTGGTGAAGACATCTCTCCTCTTTGAGTGAAGCTCCTCATACCAATTTCAGTATTGTAAGCTTCAAGTGATCTAGGTGGATGTTGGTGGCCACCCACCTATCCCATTTGGACCCCCACAACTGTCTCTTTCAATTTTTTAGTTTCCTTAATTATAGCGCAATTTACTATTTTTAGCAGTTTTTTGGCTCCTAAACTTCCGGAGCCGTTTTGAGGCCCTAAACGACGTTTTTTGGGAAATCTACCGCCAATGATTTTTTAATAAAAATCGTCTTTTCCACCGTAGTCCTTGGAGAGATCTTTCCAACGGGCTATCATGCGCGTCAAACGGAGATAATACGACCAATTCGCGACCCCGGGAAGTTGGCTATCCAACTCACCCCAAAATGGGGCCCACATTTTGGCGTTTCATCTTCTAGGGTTAGGTTTTGGAATGTGAAGGGTTTTCCATTGTTTCTCTCAATAATAAATAGGCCTTCGAGCCTCATTGTAAACACAGTTCGGAATAGTTCAGAGGCATGTAGCCGCCACATCTCTTCTCAGAGATAAGCTACCATCACCCTAGCTGGTTTAATCCCATTTCTGGTTGTAAGCATTTTTCGGTATTTTCCATTAATGAAATGAAGTATGATTTCCACTGCATCTTTGTGTATATGGTTATCTCTATATTTTCTTGCGTTCCTGTTTAAATCCGGATCAGTGGTATCAAAGCGGTCTGCTTTTCCTCTATTTTTCTTTGCATGTCCCCAACGAGGTCGGGATATAAGGAGTTAGGGCTTGAATTGGTCGAACATTTGCAAGACCGGCCTCGCAAATCCTGACGGCCTCCCATGGCGGATGAGAAGAAGGACAAGGGGGCAGGAGATCCTATCAAAATCTTGCTCGAAGAAGCCCTCGAGCGGCAAAGGAACGCGATGATGGATAGCTTTGCACAGATCCTTCAGCGGCTACCCAGAGGCGACGCATCGGCTTCCAACAGCTACTCTGGAAATGCCACGCCCTTTAAGGTACAAGTTAATTTTGAAATCCCTATCTTCGAGGGTAAAATAGACGCAAATGTCGTAGATAAATGGTTAAATCTGCTAGAGGGTTATTTTTCTGTTCATGAATTTTCAGATCGGGAAAAGATTGTTTTTGCTCTTCTCAAAGCAGCCCCCCACATCAAGGACTAGTGGGAAACATACTGCGAGCAGAAGGATGAAAGTACAGGCTCATTGTTTTGAGCCGCCCCCACTTGGAATGACTTTCGGGATGCCATCAAGGAGCAGTACGACCCTGTCAAAAGCTATGAGGACAAATACATCAAATGGACCACACTGCGGCAGGGACGAGACCAAGATGTGCCAGAGTTCACAAATATTTTTCATACCCTTCGCACACAGTTGGGTATCAAAGATTCTGAGCTGCATCTGGTACTCAAATACCATGGCTGCCTACATAGATACATCCAGGAAGACATGGAGTTCTTGAACATCTCCTCACTCGGCAGAGCATACCGATACGCTGTCAAAATCGAGCAAAAGTTCAAGCAGAAGAAGCGAGACTTTGGATCTGCAAATCCGAAGCCCAAAGGACAAAGCCAAGGCGGGGTGACCCAAGACAACCCCTCGAAGTTGCAAGAAAATAACAACACCACGAAACCGAAGAAGGACACAGGAAAGTGGTGTGAGTTTCACAAGTGTCCCACTCATAACACAAGTGAGTGTTGGACCAAGCAGTCGTTGGTTGTCGAGTTGAAGGCTTCCGAATCAGATGCATGTTCCGACTCTGAGCCAGAACCCGACAAGGGGGATGGCAAAGGGAAGAAAATCATTGATGCGGATCCTAGTGCTACTGTTGCCACTGCCAAGATCTAGAAGAATGAGCCCAAAGAGCCAGAGGAGGGGGAACGTCTTTTCCACTCAAAGATGTGGGTGAAGGGTTTGCCGCTACAGTTCATTGTAGACAGTGGCAGCCAAAAGAACCTCGTTTCAGCAGAGGTCGTGAAGCGGTTGGGCCTACCAACTACACCACACCCACAACCGTACAGTATCTGGTGGCTTCACGAAGGACGAGATCTCAAAGTTCGCCAACAGTGTCGCCTTCCCTACAGCATCAAGCCCTTCACAGATGAGGTGTTGTGTGATGTTACACCTCTAGATGTTTGTGATGTACTATTGGGCCAACCATACTTGTGGAGGCGACATGCTGTGTATGAGTCAAGGCCTCGCGCTGTCATTATTTCTTTGGATAATTCATTATACAGGATACCAGAGGTAGCTCCACCTACCGCCACCTCTTTGATCATTGCTAAGAAAGGGAGCAAGCTCATCTCACAGACTAGGAAATTTATTTTCTGCCTGGTTCACTTCCAAAGTAAGGGGAAGATCGTTGCTACATCCATGACCCCGCAAAGGGTTCCTCCACGCAACAGCAACAACATAGGGATACAGTCATGACAGAACACAGGAACAACTTATCCTTAACCAGAGGGGTACCACACAAGTTTCAGGTGGGCGACAAAGTTTGGTTACATCTGGAGAGAGAACGCCTTACCAGAGCCCATCAGAAACTCAGACCACTTCGACATGGTCCTTACACCAGTAAGAAGGCTGTGGGCAACAATGCTTTGAAGCACAGCATTCCTCCATTCCTTCAATTGCATCGGTTGCTCAATGTGGACCATCGTCGACCATGTTTCCCACCATTTCTGGACACATCAAAGATTGCAGAACAACTCACCAGAGACCCAGCTCAGCAGAAGCTTCCTCATCTCAAGGAGGAACTCAACGCAATGGGGACCATTGCTTCCTAAAGGGGGGAGAATGATCCAGGTGGATGTTGGTGCCACCCACTACCCATTGGACCCCCCACAATGTCCTTTAAGTTTTTTTAGTTTCCTTAATTATAGCGTAGTTTACTATTTTTAGCAGTTTTTCGGGTCCTAAACTTCCGGAGCCGTTTTGAGGCCCTAAACGACGTTTTTTGGGAAATCTACCGCCATCGATTTTTTTGACAAAAATCATCTTTTTCGTCATAGTCCTCAGAGAGATATTTCTAACGGGCTATCATGCATGTCAAACGGAGATAATATGACCAATTCGCGACCCTGGGAAGTTGGCTGTCCAACTCACTCCAAAACGGGGCCCACAATTTGGCATTTCATCTTCTAGGGTTAGGTTTTGGAATGTGAATGGTTTTCCATTGTTTCTCAATAATAAATAGGCCTTCGAGCCTCATTGTAAACACAGTTCGGAATAGTTCAGAGGCATGTAGCCGCCACATCTCTTCTCAGAGATAAGCTACCATCGCCCTAGTTGGTTTATTCCCATTTCTGGTTGTAAGCATTTTTCGGTATTTTCCATTAATGAAATGAAGTATTATTTCCACTGCATCTTTGTGTATATGGTTATCTCTGTATTTTATTGCGTTCCTGTTTAAATCTGGATCATCAAGTCCACCTTCTCCCTTCTTAAACTTAGTCCTAGTAATCATTAACACTCAAAACCAAAATCAAATTAGCTCACCTTGCTCTAATACCAAACTTGATTAAGATCTTTTACCATGAGCCTAAAATTTATTGGGCTTAAATATTGAAATGTGAAATACCAAATCTTGACAAAATCTTAATAACATATAATAACGTAAACAACAATTGTAGATAACACAAACGAGATTGATAACGAAGTTCATTCAGTGTGGGCTACGTCTTTGAGTCTGCTTCCAAGGGAGTGGCCTCTTCAATTAAGATGAAAAATGACTAAAATTACATCAAATCCCCAATATCCAAATTTGCCTCTTTATTTCTGCAGCTTCTCAAAACACTTTAAAAACCCTTCAGAAAACTCTCCTCTCTAATTTTTCCAAAGGGTAAAAAACTCTACAAGATATCACAAAAACAATGATAATTGTGCTACAAAATTGCAAATGCTTGGCCTTTCTACAAATCCCAATTATATGGTGCATTGGTACTTTGTTTTATGATATATAGATTATAAGTTTTGCACCCTAGGGTCGAACCTGCAGGGGTTATGACCCTTTATTATAACAACATTTTAAAATTGGTATATTGTTACAACAAATATGACATATATAAACTATATAGTAACCAAATGATGTATACAAAAACTTGGTGCATTATCCTTATAACTAATAAATTCCATATATGGCTCATAGCTAAATCTTATTAAAATCCTTGGTCCACATGTCTTGGTTATTGTCAGCACTCTTGTTGTTTATGGTATGTCATTGTATCATAACCCAAATACCCACAAGATTTGTATTAACTATATGTTATATATAACATATAACATAATGGCATAAACCATAGTATATAACCATGCACCAAATGTAACTTTTGTATCAAATCCAAGTGCTATCATGTTTTTTTATGGTGGTTATGTAAGCTATCAATGTAATGTGGTTGGCGGGCCCCGCCAACTACCCTCCTTTTTTGGAAATGCAACATAATATGAATTTAAGTACAATACAACTACCAAATCTTTGAATGAATGGCCTTATGGCCTATTGGTAGAGTGTTGTATTCTCTTTTTGGACGTTACAGTTTCAAAACTTGCCAATTCCAATCTATCAGACAGCCAAATTTTTCCATTTGGTGGTGCCACTTGGCACCATCCGATTGAGCCACGTGTCATCACTAGTTTGGTCCACTTTCTTGCCAACTATGCCAAATCACCCAGTCACATGATGCCATGTGTCAACCTTAAATCACTGCCATGTTTTTTTTTTTAATATCCTACCACATGTCACTCTGAGAGGCTACTGCATGTCATGACAGGGTTGACTTTTACCAATTGTTGTAAAACTTCAAACTGTGATAACTTCCTCATACGAACTTGGTTTGATGAAATTCCAATTGCATTAGAATCTTCTCATCAAGCTCTTCAACATGAATATATTTCCATTGAACTTTGGAGACTTTTCATTTTAGACCAACCTAGATAATGTGTATAGGAACAATACCTAGAGGACATAGGCCATACGAAAGGAAAATCAAGTGGATCAAAGCAAAAGGAGCACCATGAAACTTCTAAGGAGGAGAAGAAGAAGTGGAAATGGTGAAAAATCAAAATTATGACAACCAAAACACACTAGTGCAAAGATCCCAGCAACCACTACAACCATTGTAACATTGACAATCATATAGAGGAGATGTATTGGAAGTTGGATCTAAAGCTTAACTCAAAGAACACAAGAAATATAATAAGAAGAAGAATCTCATGGCCATTGATTCAAGAAACCAAGTTGACAGTAGCTTAGACATGTATGATAATATTATATGTACATCAATGCATAAGGAGGTGAATCTGAATAGTCTTCAGCAACAGAAAAAAATGAAGAGGCCAAACTCTTACATATAAATGTAAAGGTTAAAAAGACCAACACTGATGCTCTATTTAACTCAATATCATAGGAAAATCTTATTGTGGTAGAGTTGGACAATAAATTGGGACTGAAAGTTAATGATCATCCAAGGCAATATCCATTAGGATGAGTAAATAAGGATGTAGAGATAGAGATAACAAATACTGGAAAATTAGATTTGCTATCAATGTTGATTTTATTAATGAAGTAGAACTAGATTTAGTCCCCCTTGATGTATGTGGAGTGGTGTTTTGAAGTACTTATATGTACATGCAAGATGAAATCTTCATGCAAAGATCCAACTAGTACCACCTCATTAACGATGGAAAATCCTTATCATCAATGCGCGTAAGGGAAAGTCCCAAATATCACTAGTAACTTCCAATCAAAGCCAATAAATTGATTAGTTCAAGCAAGAAGTATATTTTACTATTTTTAAGAGAAATTCAGTCCGTAGAAGAGTTAGTAAGAACAAAGGCATGCCTCTATGAGTGTACTAAGATATGTAAACAACAGTTGGAAGAGTTGCTACATGCTTGTTCTAAGAGTGTAAAGGGATACCACAAAACAGGGAAATGGTGAATGAGATCCAACTATCATTGAATTTCCCATTACTAAACATTAGGTTGTACAAGTAGTATGTTACATAAGAAAGTGAGGTGAATGACTAGTTACAGTAGCTACTAGAGCAAGCTATCATTCGAACAAGTACATCACCATGTGGGTCACCCATCATCATTGTGCCAAAGAAATATGGGACTTGGTGAATTTGTATAGATTATGGGGTGTTGTAAAAAATTACATTTAAGAAAAGGTACCCCCTACCAAGAATAGATGATCTACTAGGTTAGTTGCATCAAGTGAAATACTTCACCAAAATGGACTTAAAGTTTGGATATCACCACATTGGAGTCAGAGAAGAAGATACTTGCAAGACACCTTCAAAACTAGGAAAGGTCTATATGAGTGGCTAGTCATGCCATTTGGCCTATGTAATCCACCAACTACATTTATGAGCTTAATTAATGATATAATATTCCATTTTTGTACATTCATTTGTTATTTTCTATTTGGATGATATAATGGTATACAATGATACCTAGGAGGAGCATATCTCACATTTGATGTAGGTGTTGGAGACATTAAAGAAGCATGTAACAACCCGAGTCAAAGTTCATGTAATAAAATTAATAAATGTAAACTAAGACTGAGGTCATGGAACACTTATTCCAAGCTGAATGTTGGGAAAAACATCCTAGAAGGTGTTCATTTCATTTATTATGGATAAGGGGAAATTGGAAAAGGGTTTGGAAAGGTAAAGAGGCAGTAATTGGCATTTTATTTATGAAAATAAAGGAAATTGGGAGAAAAGGAAGGTGAAAGGTCACAGTTGCATGTGAGGAGGAAAATGAAGGAAAAACAATGGAAATTGAAGAAAATAGAGGCCTCATTGATAAAAAGGCTTATGAGGATCAGTTCACAACCTTTTGTTAGTCTTAGCTTGGTTCTCTCGCTACTCTCTCTCATACTCTTGCACACCTAGAGAATTCTGGGAGCACTCTAGCATTGGGAAAGGAAGGTAAAGGAAGGAAAAGAAGGAAAAGGGAAGCAAATATTGAGAAAGGAAGAATTGGATCAAACAGCTACAACAGGATTACTTATAGGTATTGAGTTTCATGCATGATTTCCTTTCTAGTTTTTGCATGGATGGTACATGCATGTGTGTATTTTGTTCCCTTGATCTCATGGGCATGGGCTTTTCCATGTGTGAAAGTGGTTTCATCCTTTCCTTATCATTTATAGATATCCATGGTGTCATGGAGTTGTTGAATTTGGTTAAGCTGGATTGCCATATGGTTTCAAAAATGAGTGGGGTGGTCTTAGGAAAATTCCCAAAGGCCTAGGAACCCCTTAACCAGTAATGGTGGGATACACGGTAAAGCCTGAGCATAGAGACATGAAAATTCCTCATGGTTTAGGTGGAGAGATCTGGAGGCATCTGTTAGTGTCAGTCTTTGTAGCTTTCCTCCAGTGATCAAAATTTCTCTTACAAAGTGATTTTAAGGTGTTAAGGTCAAATTTTGTCATTTCAGTGAGTCTTCAAGCAAAATTTGGTCACTAGGCATTAGGTCTAGGGTTTTCTTATACTCCTTCCAAAGTTGTCCAAATGCCGGTCCATGTCACCATTAAGTTGAGTGTACCATCATTTAGAGGGTTTTCATTATCATGTCAAGTTCCACTAGGTCATATTACACCTTGTTCATGCTTCAGTTGCGCCTAGGTAAGGTCATTTCCCTCTCCTAGGGGTTTGTAGGCAATTTCTCTTGGATGGTCAAATCATCGGAAAAACTTGTATCCTGATGTTCATACACTTTCCCCTATCCTTAAAGTACCTTATAAAACACTTTCCATCATTGAGATCCCCCAAATTCCTCATTTTCGGACAAACCCTAGTTTCTTGCTACAACCTGGCAATTTCCTAGGTTGGACCTGTGTTTTGCCTTTTTGAACCCCCTTCCCCTCACTCAATATTTGAAATTCAACTTTCCCCTACTTACTAACATCTCTCCCTAATTCCAAGAATTTTCCAAAGAATTTAGAAGCCACTTATCCCCTTCATTTTGCTTCATTTCGACAAATCTCTTGTGCCACACATCAGGATAGGTTTTCCTCCAATGATTTTTCTGAGCAATAAAAGATGAATTTAGGAAAATTGAGAGAGTTTTTTCTACACCATAGGCCAAGGAAGAAAAACATCCTTCACTTTTTACACAGGTGTCATGGTTTTAGTAAAATGGCAAAAATACAATCGCCTCGGGAGAATTGATGCACCTCTAAAGTGACCTTGGGAAAATCAATTTTTATCCTAGCCTGGTTGGTCAAATGACTTTCTTTATGAGTAAAAGGATACCTAGACACGAATATGTTTCCAATGAGCTATCATGAGCTCACTTTGGAGTTGAGGAAGGCATTCAAAGGTTGACTGCAACAGCACCCTGCCTTTAGGCAGCCTCATTTGGCACATTTTGACCAGTCTTGGGAGATTTGACTTTTGACAGGGAAAATGAACTCTAAATTAAAAAATTCTAGTTGGGTTGGAAATTGGACTCAAGTAATTTTCTAACACACTATCCTGTACCCAATTTGGACACCGAGAAGGCCTCCAAAAGTCACTTGGAAAAGGGTGCGGCGCACAGGGCTAAAAGGCCCGAAATTCATTGAAATTTCTCCAAATTGCCATCTATTTGCGTGGATTTGCCAAGTAGGGTCAACATATTAATGTTTCATCCATTTTTGTGTTGAGCGATGGTGGTGTAAGGGTGATAAATGTTGAAACAAAAATTCATACCCAACACAAACAAATTTCCTACTAGGGTTTCTGAGCTCACAGTTTTGTCACCAAGGACTCTCCTCCTTCCCCATTCTCCCTTGTTGCCTCATTTCCTACCCCCCCACCAAGTTGATCAATCCTACATTACATTCAACATCCCAAAACCCTAGCCCTTATTAAAATATCCTCAACCCTATATAACTAATCCCAAACCCTAAACCTTATTCCCATATTTAAAATCCCCCTCCTCTCCCTAATTAAAATTATCCCAGTAATTCTCATTCCTCAATATTGTTTCCCCTTCCTAACAATCCCTAACAGTCCCTGTTGCATTTGTTTTTTCCCTTGGTGGAAGAAATTGAAATACAACACCAAAAAGAGCAGTTCAAGCACAGTTCATACACAACAGTCATCTTGTCTTCAAGGTATTTTTCATAGCAGTCATAACATCTGAGCATTCATCAGACTATGAGGTAGAAACCCAAAGTGGCTCTCCCTTGGAAGAACAGGCACCCCGGAAGCCTCATAAGAGTGGTAGACATGTTAGAGAGGAACCAACCACCCTTACATAATTGCAGGCCTACCCTCTTGCTATGTCCTGTTTTCAGTTTCATTCATGCTATGAGTTTTGTGAAAGGGTTGCAAATGTTCAATTTCACCATGAGTTGGCTCACCTATTTGTTCTACATTTGCATGGTGCTCAAGTTACATTGGTTGGTGTTACTTTCACACTTACACTGGACTCTATTTCATTAGCTACCGGCATGCCTAATATGGGAGAGCCAAATGGAATATGACATACATGGAGCAGAGGAACAAACAACTTGAGGATCGGCAAGCTGAGATAGAGTTGCAACTGATCAAGGAAAACCGGCAACACATCATGGCAGCACAAGGTAGACCTATGGAGCAAAGAAATAAGGACTGGGATTATGTTTTAGAGAAAGTGAACGTCCACTTAGAGGCTGCTGGACAAGGCCGACAAGGACCATGCCTTCCTGAGACACATAGCTTTCCACTACATGGCGCGGAACAAAGTGTGCAAGGCCCGAATTAGGAATTTGAAGGCGAAATTGAGGAAGGCAATCAAGAAGCAAAAGAGGAAAAGGGAGCTCGATTGACTTTAAATATTGACTGAAGCCTCTTTGGCCCAGCATAACACTTGATAAGGAAGCTCCAGCCCAAAATTCAAGAAATTTGGGACAATTTTGGTCACATGGAAATTTTTTTGGCACAAACACTGGTTTTCTCTCTATACGCGCCGCGCCACCGGCGCGACGCGTAGGATTGGGAGCTCCAAATGAGAAATGGTTTGCATTTTTGGATTCAGCATACAAAATCACGACTACTAGCACTCAAGCAAGAAATTTGGGCATGATTTGAGTCTCCAAGAGGTCAACAACACCCCAAAAATGGCCTCACTTCCCCTATTTTGACACACAGGAAACAATCTTGGGAGAATGAAGATTTGGAGGGCCAAATGAGCTCGAAATTCAAAAATTCCACTTGGGTTGGAAAGTAGACAGGACAGGCTTTCCAACAAGTAAACTTGGGTACATTTTTGACTCCTAAAAGTGCCTCAAACCTGGCCTCAAAGTGGAATGATGCATATAGAAAAAGGCGCGACGCACATAGGAAAAAAGGCCCAAATTGCCTCTGTTTTGCGAAATTTCACTTCACGACTTTTCATAAGTGGGCCCTCTCATCTACACTTCATTTTTCGACACCATAGGTAGATTTTAAAGTACTTTCACTCCAGATGGGCATCTATCCAAGTGGCAAAGGAAGGCAAAGGGTCACCCAAGCCATTTGTCATGTTTGTGGTGTTGCACCTGTAGCTGATGTTTGGATCTCCACTTTCATTTTGTAATGATTCAAGTAACTCCCCAACCCTTGGGAATTCTATCTCTTCATGGAACATTCTATATATTGTATGCAAACTATTTGTAAAGGGTTGGTTGGCTTGTAACTTCTGGGATATTGTGGGAAATAAACTATGTTTTTGCATTGTATATTTTTTACAGAGGATTGATGAAAGGCAGTGGCTCTGTTTCATGAGATTTATGTGGTTGTGAGTGTAGCAAATGTGTCTCTTATGTTTCATATGTATCTTGTTATGTTTCACAGTTCATTTCATATTCATTTCTAATGAAATTTTCTAAGTTAGCTAAGGTAGAATTCAATTTTATTGCTTTGCCTGTGGGAAAATTTCATGTTCAGTGTTCATTCTTCTGTTGAAAAGGATTCATGTTGTCCATGCCCTTTTCACCCTCTTAATTAATCTCTCCGTTTCGCACTATATTAAACTAAATTGCTAGGCTTTCTGCCTATCTTGCCTCACGAAGTAATTCGTGCCTTTGTATTAAATTCTATGTTTCATTGAGGTCCATTGGTCCCATACCATCCCAGAAACACAGTCATTCATAAAAATCATTTCTTGTATCTGTATTCACTTACTAGCCTAAGATAAATAATTCACTGTAAGTCATCTCAGGCCCTTTCATTTATCTATTCACTGAGCGTGACTCGGAGAGAGCCCTCTCTTGTTCTAGTAGGGCTAGCTACCAGACTAAGCGTGGTTTGTGGTTACCCTGAATTTTTCCTTCTTTCAACCTAAGGCGGATTTAGGTGCTAACAACATCCATGCTTGTTTATGGCCTAGTGATCACTTGACCGATATATGGAGGGATTGTGGTAAATCATGTAGTGTATGCTTCTTTGTTTGGGCCTAGGAATCCCTTGACCAATATACACAGTAAAGCCTTCTTTTATAAATGAGGGTTTCACACCTAGGAATCCCTTGGCCAGAAATGACGAGATACATGGTAAAGCCTAAGAAGCCCTGGTTGGTGTTGTTTTGAGTCCCACATTCATGCTTGGAATATGGCATGGGGGTGATTGGTTGAAAAATAAAATAAAAATAAAAAATTGGTTTAGCCCAATCTATGGTAGTGTGGTATGTGGAAGTCCCTGACTTGGTTAGATTTTCCATATGTTAATAAGATCTCTTTTCCCTTTTATTTCATGAGTAAATGTACTTTCTATTATGTGGATTTGATGGTTGTTCTATCATTGTTATTTTATTGGTTATATGTTGGTTATAAGCATGGTTTTATGACATAATTTACTTATGGCTCTCATTATGTTTTGATTAGTAAATGAAATTTAAATAAATGTATGACCTAATAAATGATAATGTAGTTATTGTGAGAGGGCACTAGACCTTCTTGACAAATCGCAGAAAGTATGAGGCCCCTATATTCATATGTGTTTTTATGAACTGTACATTACATGTTCATGATGTGTTTAATGAAATTCCTTTCATGGTTAGGATGATTCAGGTTAGGTTCTTGTTCAAGTTTTGCATTAGAGGCCTTATCTTCTTGTTATTTATCATTTTTTAGAATTTCATCAAGTTCTGGATAGAGGCCATAGTCTTAGCCTTGAAAAAGTGGCTCATATTTCGAGGTCACTGGCACATAACTTCCTAAAAAATATTGTTGTCTCATGGAGTCCTTGTTGTGGCAGAAACTAGAGGGTTACAGTCACATGGAGGACTTATCATGGGAGTGATTGGGTGTCTAGTTCAGTTAAAAATCAATTTAACTCAGGGGTTGGGCACCTAGAGTTGTTGGTTATCCCTTGGGGATCCTATAGCTCCCGAGGAAGGTTAGTTTGGTTTTTGGTGTGTCCAATCCACTCCCTTAACTATACATGGGGAGTTGAATCATATCATAGTAACTCTTCATCACATGTTTACCCTGATGGACCGGTTAGCTTGGGTAAACGTGGGAGGAGGGTGTTACAGATTGTTATCAAAGTGTGTTTCGTTATCCTTGGGTGATGATTTATTTTTGTTCTATTTGGGTGATATATGATACCATAGAGTGGTATCAAAGCATGCTTCACCTCTTGGACTCAATGAGAGGAATGTAGTTTTTATCCATGCATGAAAGTTTTTATCCTTATGTATGCATAGTGTTGGTCATTGTTGCAGTTGTGTTTTCATTTAATATGTTGTTGTTGTTGGGATGTGTTTGTTGTGAATGCATGTTGGTGATATATGTGATTGTTATACATGTTCGTGTCTATATGTTGTTATGAATACATTATATCTAGTTGGTGTTATAGTTTGTGACATCATGCATGGCAGTTGGGATGATGATTGAGGTGATGTCTATATATTGTTATGATTATGATTATAGATGTATTGTGATAATATGATTGGTCTTGCAGATGAGATATCATCCCCTGAACTATACTGAGGTATGTTGATTATCTTTAAATTTTGGTTAGGTTTACAAGATAGAAGAAGAATATCAAAGGTGACTAGTAAGGTGGTAGACTATAATTCATGAGATTCTCCCTGTAGATTAGATGAGAAACATGGTTATGAGTACTCCCCTCACATAGAAGACACTTTCAGAAGTTTGAAAGTAGAAATAAGTAGTTGCAAAGCAGATAATGATAGGATAATTCAATCACAAGAGAAACTTGCCAAGGCACCAAAGAAACAAGTAGAGGTTAATGTAGTGGTAATTCAGAGATTGTTAGACTCGTAGAGGCAAGGACTGCTTAGGATCAGTCATGGATAGGAGGAAAAGGCTATGGAGTGTATGGTACCAGATCTCATGATGGGCATAGGTCAGACATGGATGATATTGTCAGGGATGGAAGATTCTTGGACACACCTGATAGGATAGGTAGTGTACATGGGAATTATTCTAGTTCAAGTTCAAGCAGGTGCCCATCATTGCCATCATCCTTACAAGAGGAGAGACGAGATATTTGTCGGATGAGCTCAAGAAATAAATGCCACCTACATTTGGTGGAGAGATGAAGAAGATTGGTTTCTTAGGATGAATAAGTTCTTTAGATTGCATGATTACTCAGAGAACATGAAGCTCATAGTAGCTACATTTAGTCTTAAAGGTGAGGCAAACATTTGGTGGGAAGACATAAATAATGTCAGAGGCCTTTGGGAAGAGGATTTGAATTGGAGGGAGTTTGAAAGACTTTTCAGGAAGAAGTATCTATCATAGAGATACGATGATGACAAGGCGAAGGATTTCTATGAGCTAAAGATGAGGTCGATGATAAATGAGGATTATATTAGCATTTTCTTGGAGTTTTAAAGGTGTGTGCCTTATCTTAAGGAGGAGAAAGTGAAGATTCAGAGATTCATCAGTAGGTTGTTGGTAGCATTCAAAGACAACATTGAGTTTTTTGAGCCTAGATCATTGGAGGAAGCCATCAGAAAGTTAAAACATTATTATGAGCAATTGAAGAGTAAGTCAGAATATTAGAAAGTTTGGAAAGGGAAACATAAAGCTAAGGGAAAGTGGCCACTGAAGCAAACAAGACCTCAGGATGCAGATGAGAAAGAGAACATTGCACCTTACAAGAATTTTAATGGACCTCAGCCCGGAGAACAACATAATAGAGGTGATGGTAGGAAACAGTTGTAGTGTTGGATGTGTGGTAAGGAGCATCTCAAGAAGGATTATCCATAGAATAAGGTTGGTATACATCATGTTTACAGTGCATAGGAAGCACAAATAGTCGGGGATGATGAATAGAGCATTCCTCATATTTATGGAGCATTTGATAACAGGCAGGAAGATCACCAGGCATCTATTATCGATATGGATGGTAAGCTTTGTGATCAAGTTGTTTCTACTTTGATTGACCCTGGATCTAATTATAGTTATGTTAATAAGGACCTGATGGATAAGTGTGGTTTGAATAAACAAGTGCATGCAGAATCTTGGTTAGTGCAGTTGCCTATAGGTACAAAGAAAACAGTTCATCACTGGGTAAGAGCTTGCGCATTTGAGTTGAATGATATGCCTACATTAGCACATTTAAATGTTCTTACGTTGGGATCATACATTATGTTGTTGCATATGGATTGGCTATACCTTAACAGGACCAAGGTAGATTTCTATGAGAAGGATATTGAGTGCTTGGATGACCATGGAGAATAAATAATCTTGTAGGGTAAGAAGAAGGCAACATTAGTCAGAATGGTTACAGCTATGCAGAAAAAGCATTGTCACGAGAAAAGATGTGTGTTATTTGGAGTACATATTTCTAGTGATAAAGGTAAGGATGTTGAGGATGCAAAAGTCTTGAAGAGGTATCTAGTTCTACAATAGTTTCAATATGTATTTTCTGCAGAGATTTTAGATTATTTTCCTCACAGGGAAGTGGACTTTTCTATTCAGTTGGTACCAGGGGCAGCACCATCATCAAAGGCATTAGACATGATGAACACACTAGAGTTTGTGGAATTGAAATTATAGTTGAAGGAAATTATTGAAAAGGGATACATTAGGCCAAGTGTGTCACCTCAGGGTGCACCAATATTGTTTGTGAAGAATAAGGATGGTACTCTTAGATTGTGCATTGATTAGAGGCAGTTGAACAAGGTGACTATTAATAATAGTTATTCATTGCCAAGGATTCATGACTTGTTTTACCAGTTGAAGGGAGAAACAATGTTCTCGAATATTGATCTCAGAGTAGGATATCATCAGGTACACATTAAATAAGAGGACATCTACAAGACTACTTTCTAGACCAAGCATGGGAATTAAGCGTTTGTTGTAGTTGCATTTGGTTTGACTAATGCTACATCTACATTTATGTGCTTGACAAATAATGTGTTTCATCCTTATCTGGACAAGTTTGTTATTGTATACATTGATGATATATTGATATATTCTAAGAATGAGGAAGAACATGTTGAACACCTAACAATAGTATTGATATTGCTAAGATATCATCAATGGTATGCCAAGCTTAGCAAATGAAGTTTCTTTCACACAAAGGTACATTACATGGGACATGTGGTTTCCAAGGAGGGCATAGTAGTGGACACGAAAAAGATAAAAGCTATTATGGAATGGGAATATCCTAGGAATGTGGATGAGGTAAGATCATTCATGGGGTTAGAAGGTTACTACAGAAGGTTCATTAGAAAATCATTGTGGATTGCATATCATATCACATCATTACAAAGGAAAGGGAATAAATTTGAATGTACAGAGGAATGTTTAGCAAGTTTTGAGTAGTTGAAATAGTTATTGACAAATGCTCCAATTTTAAATATTGCAGACCCAGATAAAGAGTTTGTAGTGTGTACAGATGCCTACAAGAGAGGACTTGGTGGAGTCTTCATGCGTGAGGGATAGGTGGTATGTTATGAATCAATAAAAGTGAATGAGCATGAACAAAATTATGTGACGCGTGATCTTGGTTTGGAAGTGATCATCCATGAATTGAAGATGTGGAGGCACTATCTTCATGGCGATATATTTTTACTGATGAGTGATCACAGTGGATTGAAATACTTGCTTGACCAAATGAATGTGAATTCCAGGCAAGCTAGATAGTTGGCGATGATCAGTGAGTTTGATTTTGAGATCAAGGTCATTAAGGGAAGGGACAACAAGGTTGCATATGCTCTTAGAAGGCATATATAGGTAGATCATATAGCATCTATGAGCTCTTATGGGACAGATTTATAGGATCATGTTGTAGATGCAAGACAACAGGATGAAACGTATGGGGATTTATTGTCAGTGTTGGACCTGCCAACATGTCATGGGATCTCCATGGTAATTAGTCCCAACTAGACCTCAAACCATTTGGAGTAGCAGTCCCAGCAATGGGTAGTAAAGCAATGCCTTAACTATGATAACGCACAAAGGTAAGCAAGATATCTTTATCGAAAGAAAGTGTGTGACCTTCCAGCGAGTCAAGAGAGATGCATGGGGAGGTTCTAAAACACAAAGGGAAAAAATGAGTGTATCCATTAGAAGCCTGTAATAGTACACAGCTTGAAAGGAATACACAAGTTGAATGACATCACAAGCTCAAAAGTAGAAGAGTCGACCATTCAAAGTGATGAGTTAAACCAACAACATGACTTCAACAAGATTCATACAATCGTATACTAAATAGTTTATTCACAAATGTGTAAGTTAAACAACATACATTGCTAAAGTAACCAGAATAGTCAAACTACAATAACAACATATGCATGAAGATGTGTTAGCTCTGTTATATTGTATAAAGTGAAAGTTCCATCCATACATACAACCATGAAAGCTACTAGCCCCAATAGTGGTATTTTACAGTCATCACTGCCTACTCCTCCAGAGAGATGTACTAACTCTGCATTGTGGAGAAGCCAAGGCTAGTCACAATAATCTCCAAGCCCTCTCTAAGCAATGCCTAGCAAAATCTTGGCTCCCAAAAGCCTCTTCTATGAGTTATGAGGTTATATTTATAACAAAGGGTGGGGTGACCCTTGACATTCCCCTTTGTGACTCTTGGACTACCCTCATGACTCTTCAAGTTCATTATATAACTCTTTACATTACATATGTCTGTTTGCATTCTACTAATGACACCTGGAATTTCACTTTACTTCATGTTTACAATAATAATATATTTTCCACATATACCCATGTGGGACAAAAATAGGCTTTAGTCATCCAAAAAAGACAACACTAAGACTTGGATGGTTTTTGAAAGACCATATCATCTCTATGATCCTTGGTGACAAACTGATGCCATGCTTGATAGTGCACAATGATGTCTACATACTCTTTAATGATGTCTCCCTGGAAATGAACTCTTGCCTCCATTGCTGCTAGGTATATTGATTTGGAACCTCTATCCAACTCATCCTATAACATGTGCAGCTTAGTCCTAAGCAAGGCCAGACTAGTGATGTACATCTGCATGTTATCTATGCTGACTTGCAAATCTGCGTTAGTGGCCATGAGAATCAACTGATAAAATTACGCGTCGAGCTCCAGTCTGACTTGGTTTTTATCTTTGGCCTTAGTGAGTGTACCAATTGATGGGGTGTGATACTTTCTCACCATGACATCCAAACTCCTGAACAATCATACATATGAAGCCTCAACACTAGTGATGAGCGGCGAGAGTTCCTCATAGTTCTAGATCAGACACTGGGTGCGTGCTTTGGCCAACACTACATGCGGCTTCAACATCTTGTGTAAGTGAAGAGGGGCTCCCTTATATCTCATTGTCCATGTTTGTACATGATTAATACTGGCATGTAATTTGTGTGTGTTTGTGCTATCTTGGTGCAACGCTATTGATGATCATGTAGAGAGACAACTTCCTTATGCATGGTGATGAACATGTCATACAATCTCCATGTGACTATCTCAAGAAATGATACTTCAGCAAGCATCACTTCCTTCATCTCTGCTCTCATGGATCTTGTTGATTGTTCCTCTCTCTGTCTGGCTGCTTGCAAATCCTTAGTCATGCGCTCATTTTTTGCTTTCAAGGACTTTACACTTGAGCTCATGGCTTTGGCATAAGCCTTTGTGACATCAGCCAAGGTAGTTGGATGTCTTCATATGTCTAACACAATCACCCATTCTTCATAGTATGCACGTTGTTGGGCCTAAGAATTACCCTTAAAATACATCCACTTTCACTCCGTTCACACATTTTCTCACCTCTATTCCACCACCATGTCACCACATCAGCTTCACTTTCATCATTAAATGGGTTACCATTTTGTTTTCAAAAACATAATTAATCCTTAGTATTTTTAAGTGAATTTTTGGTTAAACTTTGGAAAATAATATCCATATACTTAGACCTAACAATTAGAATGAGTTTGTTGACATGTGTAGGTACAAAGGAAGCTTCCAAGGCATATTTATGTGGCACTCTATGTTAGGCCCCTATACTACTAGTGTAACCCCTTATTGTTATTATTACAACCCACTTATTATATTTATGTACCCATGTAGTGCCCATA
>APFE031463181.1:4655-20583 GCA_000404065.3 Pinus taeda
ACAAAAGATATGTCAGCATACCAAGGTGATTGTAAAAAGGCTTGATTGATCTGTGGAGTCGCCATCTCCTGCTCATTATCCAATTGATTTATGTCAAGAGCTTGAAAGTTAGTTTCAGTCATGAGTTTAGCTAGTCCTTGTCCTTTTATCAGTTTTGTAGGTTTAATTTCAATGTCATATTCTAGTATGGTAGCTATCCATTTGCTCCTTTTGCCTTCAATTCCTTCTTGGGTCAGGATGTCTTTAACAACAGTGTTGGGTACATAAGCAATCACATGAGAGTACAAGATGTAAGCTCTAAAGTCCTTGATGGCCTTTACAAGTGCATATGCTTGTTTCTCCATGATTTGATATTTGAGTGGAGAATCTCTAAGGGCTTTGCTGAAGAAGGCTATGGGTTTTTCACAACCCTGGTCATCTTTTTGAAGCAAGACAGCAACAATTGTATGTTCTGGTGCAAATGAGAACATGATAAAGTCCTTATCAAAATTGGGGCTTGTGAGGATTGGTGTTTGGGTCAAAGCTTTTTTTATTTATTCAAAGGCTTGCTTAGCTTCTATTGTCCACTTGACCTTGGAGTCCTTTCTTAGCATGTTATTCAGCAATCTTATTAGCTCAACTAGATTTGGTATGAATCTTCTTAGAAAGTTGATCTTCCCTAAAAAGGCTTGTAGTTCTTTAATGTTTCTTGGGTGAGGGACTTGTAAGATAGCTTGTATTCTGTCCGGATCAATTCTAATGCCTTCTTTAGAGATGATATGGCCCAATAATTTTCCTTCTTCTATGCCAAACAATGATTTCTTTGGATTTAGTGATATACCATATTTTTTGCAAATTAAGAATACTTGCCTGAGGTGATCTAGGTGTTCTTGATCTGATTTGGAGAAAGTTGTAAGGTCATCTAGGTAAATGACTAAAAAGTCATGGATCTCTTTAGAAAAAGCAATATCCATGGCTCTTTGAAAAGTTGTTCCTGCATTCTTGCATCCAAAAGGCATTTTCACATATTTGAATGTCCCCCAAGGGGTTGTGAAAGCAGTTTTATCTTGGTCATCCAGGTGCATTAGGATTTGATTGAAGCCTAAGAATCCATCTAACGTTG
The DNA here is from genome assembly GCA_000404065.3 of Pinus taeda. Lineage (NCBI taxonomy): Eukaryota > Viridiplantae > Streptophyta > Pinopsida > Pinales > Pinaceae > Pinus > Pinus taeda. The sequence goes on from APFE031463181.1 coordinate 5,758, forward strand.
ATATCCTTGAAGCACCCACTACCCTTTGCAGAATGTGATCCATTTTGGGTAAAGGGTAATTATCCTTTAAAGAGACTTTGTTCAAATTTTTCAAATCAACACATAGCCTAATCTCCCCTATCTTCTTTCTAGTGGGCACTAATTTTGAAACCCATTCTGAAAATCTGAGCTAAGTTTCTATTTCAAAGGTTTTTGGTTTTCTTTGAGAGGTATGGTGTGTTGGATGACTGCAGTATCATAAGACTTTAGGTCCTCATAACTCCATGCAAAGACATCTTGAAATTCTTTGAATAGTTCAATATACTTGATTTTTTGGTCAGGAGGCAGAGCTTTGGACAATTTTATCATTTTGGGATTTTTTGCAGTTCCTAAATTACAGTCCTCAATTTCTGCGTTTAATGGCTACATTTTAGGTTTCTTAGAGATGTCATTTGAGTCAAAAATGTCCTCTAAAGGAGTGAGGCCTGTAGGTAGAAAATTATCCTTCAACTCAATGACTTCACAATTTGTTGCAATTTCATCCTCACCTTCTTTTTCATGAAGTTCCTGTAAATCTGTTTTTGTAAACTTAGTGGGATGTAGAATTTGGTTTGTTGTTTCAACAAAGATATGTGTTTCAACTTTGTCTATTTGATTGGTTTCCTCTATTGTGTTGGTATCCATTTTTGTGCTTGAGAACTCCACTTTCAAAGTCAGGAAACTGTTGATTTGTGTGTCATTTTCAAATACCTGCTAGTTTTTGACATTATCTGGTACAACAGGTCTATGTTTGATTTCGGCAGTGAATCAGTGATTGGGATTAAGTGGAAATTTGCAAGTGCTTGCAAAGGTTGCTAAACTATGAGCATGCAGATTTTGATTCCTTGGAATCTTGGTCAATTGGGATTCAAGAAAGGTGTTGAGAATTTCCATTGTAGCAGCTCTATATGACCTCAGCCTAAGATCATTTGTAATGAAGTTACCCTTTATTTGTTGAATGATGAGGTCAGAATCTCCCAGAATTGATATTCGAGCTGCACCTAGGTTTTTTATCACTTTGAGCCCTAAGAGGAGGGCTTCATATTCGGCCATGTTGTTAGTGCACCTGAAATTCAATCTAAATGCATGTCCCTCAGCGTGGTCATCCTTCATATTGTGTATCCAAACCCTTGCCCATGCTCCTAGCTTATTTACAGATCCATCAAACTCTAGATACCATAGGTTTTCTTGATTTGAACTAGTATTAGGATCTTTTTTAATTTGCTCAGCAGGCATAGTTGGATGTTCATTCTCATGGGATTCCTCATGTGTGACTGTGAATTTATTGTTTTCCAAGACTTCTTGAATGTGAACTATGGATTCTTTGTCTAGGAATTCATCCTGACTTAAAGCCACAATTTTAACACCAGTTGGGGTTTGAATCTCGGTGTTGTATAAGAGAAAAGAGTCCATGTCTGAATGTATAGAATAAATGGGAAATTTTTGGGGTTTTTCTTGACTACTTACCACATACTTCATCAAAGTTTCTCTGTATAGCCTTTTAGGCTGGCCGAAGACTGAGATAGTGGCATAAGACATGTCTAGTTGCAAAGATCCTTGTAGCTTGGTGCCCCAGGATCTAGATAATAGCATTCCATACTTGGGTGGAATATCAGCTACCACCACATCCATGGGAATTCTCTTGGCTGGATATTGGACTAATGACACACACAGATCCTTGATTAAGCCTAGACACTAGACCTGACTGGAATCAAAGGAAAATAGGTCTTTGTATGGCCTTGTGATATCTAGGTCCAAATTTTCCATGACAGATTTTGGCATTAGATTATGGGAGGCTCCTGAATCAAACATTGCATTGTGAAGCACCTTGTCATGAATGTTTAAACTTACATAAAAGGGAGGGACCCCTCCATCTACTGTTTTACCATTTTCTTCAGGGCCAAATATAAGTTCTGGTTGATCATCAAGGATATTCACTGAATCTTTGTTTTCTGAAATTTGTAATGATCTGCTAATTTGTTCTCTAAAAACTTCATGCCTAGCCAATTCAGATAATGGGATGGATACTTTTAACTTACTTATTTCAACCTCCATATTAAAGGGTTTTTTTGTTTGTATTTTGACATTTTGGGCAGCAAGGTTATGTTTTTCAACTAAGTTTTCAACAACTGCCTCTTTTACTGGAATGTTATGATGAGCTGGAGTTACTTACACACCATCTTCCAAAGGTTCCTCTACAATATCTCTGAGTGGAGAAATAGATGTAGGGTGTTGTTTTGATTTATCTTTGTCTGAAACATCTTCAACTGTTGGACTATTTGGGTTGGAAGTTGTATTAGTGATAGTTGGTATATTAGAGTCCTTGAGTTTAGTTTTGGTAGGTTGCTTGATTATCTTCTGCTTGGGATCATTAGGGATGTCTACTCTCCTACTTCTCAAGTTATACTTCTTGTGGACTTCATACCCAGCTATTTCATACCCTTGCTTAAAATCAAAGGATTCCCCTGATTTCATTTGACACTGACTAAGAGTATGAGCCTCTTGATCTTCTTGAGTTAGGAAATGGGTTGTCCACTATTGAGACCCATTAGGTTAATGTGGGGGTCCTCTGTTGGTTCACTAGATGTGGAGGCTTCTACATAGTTTTCTTGGAAGGGGGGCCTTATGTTTTCGTCTGGACCAACTTTTCCTACATTGGGGTTTTGATTTTTTCTAAAGTTTGGATTTATTGCATTGTTGTTTGGTTGGCTTTCCCATGAAGATTTCCTCTCAATAGTTTCCACTCTATCTCCCAAACTGTCCATGCCTTTAATGATTGCATCAAGTTTTTGTTCAAAGGCAGATGGTTCTTCTTTGAAAGTTGTTCTTCTTTCAGATCTAGCTTGATTTCGTTTAGAAATTAGATTGGCTTCAACGCTCACAGCTATGCTCTGCATATCTTCAAGGCTAGGAGGAGCTCTCTCCCTAAGCTGGTAAGTGATGTCTGAGTCAAATCCATCAGGGAATTTTATCAATGCTAAGTCTGTTGGTGGTCTAAGATTTATTGGAATAGCAAGGTAGGTATTGTTGAATCTGGCACAATAATCTTGGACACTTTCTTGTGGGCCTCTCTTCAAGTTCTCATATTCTGTTAAGATGTGTAAATGGTCTTTTCTCTTCTCCCACCTGTTCAAGAAAGTATGATAAAGGGCATAAGGATTAGCTATTGTGTTTGCAGGGAGTGACCTAAACCAGGTCCTTACATCACCAGCTAAGCTCTGGACAAAAATTTTCATCCTGACATCATCATCATCAATCTCATAGTTTTCAAAATAGTCTGTCATCTTCTTGGTATTTTGTTGAGTAGTGTAAGTTCCAGTACCATCAAAATAGCTAATTTTGCCCTGATAATCCTGTGGCATAGCCCCTGGATTGGTAGGAAACTGCAGGGGAGCATATCAATTTTCCATATTAGCAGGGAAAAGTGGGACAACTGGAAGCACAGGGATAGCAACTAAGATAAGTGTTGTGGATGGAGAGGTGGAAAAGAGATTTTGGAGTGATAAAGGTGAACTGGAAGAAGCTACAGCAATAGGAAGAAGGGCTTGAGATTCTGTAGTAGGTTTAATTTGAACAGGTTTCTGCTGGGGTGTTTCAAGATTTGAATCAGCAGAACTCTCTTGACTTTCTGGTTTCATAAGGCTCTTAGGAATCAAATTTCGATTGTCAAAAATAGCTGGAGGATTTGGGTCTGGGTTTGACGTTGTGTACCGAGTTTTCTTCTTTGGAGCTAGCTTCTAAAGTATGTTTTGGGTATTTTCTAGGAATATTTGGAGGATACAAGTTTTGACAATATCTTTGAAGGAAGCTCCTTAAATGTATGAGTTGGGCTTTCCTTCAGGTAGGTTTGAAACAAGGATGGCCAAATAAATCTTTGAGACAACTGTTTAAAATCTAAAGCTAAACTGGAGTTGGAGTGAAGTAGCTTTTATTTACTCTTGTGATTGCATAGCAAAGATAGTTTCAAAGGTTGACTGGCTAACTTCCAGCTCCATCTATAGCTTTAGAGATTAGACAGTAGTAACAGAGATTCATTCAGTCCCCATTGGAGTCGCCAATGATGTTATCACTTAGGTTGTTCCCCAAAACTTGTGAGAAAAGGGAATACGGCCGAGGTAACCACTAACCAATCTTTTAGATGCAATTTCTAGCGAAACTGCATCCAGAGAGGGCTCTCTCTTTATAATTTGACTTTGTTTTTGAATTTTTTATGCTAGTTATGATGTCCAGAGTTTTGTTTTAAGTTTGTTTGGATGGTGATTTTAAACAGAGCTAGGATGTAAGTCTGAAAGAGTTTATTCCATTGGGCAATGGAGTCTATGAAGATGCACTGCTGAGTGTGTTTCTGTGACAAAGGGCAATACTACAGAGCAAGATAATCAGTTTTGGAACAATATTGAAATCTAGAAATTGATGGGATGTAGGCCAGTGGGTGAAGGGTAGTCAAGAATACTTCATCATGATGGCTAAGGGAAGGTGCATGAATATTTTCAAGGAGTAGTGAAGAATTCCTTGGAAATTTTCAAAATGAAAGAATTAGTGGAAACAAAAGCATCTAAGAATTTCTGTTTATCCTAATTCTGAAGAAAACATAAATAACAGGAGGAATTGAACACAGAGTGTATTTAAACAAGTTCTGGGCTATTCTTTTTCCCTGTTGTTAATATTATGAAACATATATGAAATTTGCAAACATAGAAAACATAAAAACATAGTTTAGAATAACTTATTAATCCAAAGAAAGACACAGGAATTCTATAGCAGAGCTCATAACATCAAATCCACATTCAAACAGTCCAGCCACAGTGCACTTCAATAGCCTTTGTATTAAAAAATATCAAAGTTACAATGCAATCCAAAGAGGAAAATCACCAACCCCGAATACATTCCTTGGGGGGGTATTTATACAAAAGAGAGTTACAAAATATCTTTGTGGATAAGATATGAAGTAATAACTTCCTTCACCTACTCTGACAGAGGAATAAATGCCGAAATAAATGTAGCAGTAATTGTGGTTGTGCTAGCTGCTTTAACAGACAAGATATTTTTGACTTTTCAATGCAGGAAGTTGGCTGGTAGTTGTGTCTTCACTTTGCATTCCTGCGTTGTTGTCCTGATCCTTTTACCTGCCCTTGATTCGGCTTTAACGCGTGCCATTCCTTGCTTGACCTCCTCCTCTATATCTTCCACGTGTCTTGCTATTTGACCAAGTGTAAATAGACAGAAAGATCCAAATTACCTAGGTAAGACTTCCAACATACTTTGCCATCACTGGTCTGTAGGCAACTGATGTCTTTGTATTTTTATAAGTGTTTCATCAGCCTCAGTATACCTGTAAAAGTTAGGCTTGACTTCAAAAAGATTATTTATTTCATGTTCTATATACAACAAATTTTCCAATTTGTCATATAAACTCTGTCTGGAAGGAGGTCCTATGTCTTCTGAAGTGCTGGATGATGCAGTGATCTGATTTGTAACATACATGTTCACCCTGTGAGCATACTGTTGTTGTGATAAGAATTTTTGATTGCTGGTTAGTAAACTGGGTAGACCCTTCTGCTGCAAGTTTGTGAATTTGTCTGTGAAGGCATTAATGTCCATCTGCATCTCTTCGCACTTCCTTTCCAAAGACTATACAAAATTTCTCATTGTTAGCACCTTCTTCACTGTCAAAATGGTGCCTATCCTGTCCGAGATCTCCAAAGCTTCTAGTTGTACTTTAGTATGGGTATTCAAAAAATGCATCAATCTATTGGCGTGCTCAGGCATATTTCCCAATGATGCCCTGGCCCTTTGAATTTTCTCTTGTGCCCTTTCTATCAATTCAATTTGTTCATGGATTGTTTGAATTGATTGCCATTGGTCAGTAATGGACTGGCCAATCTTGGTCCACAAAATCATTTTAATGTCTGCCAGAGGGTTATGCAAGGTGAGATCCTTTTACAATGATTTCATCTTGTTCTCCAGGCCCTTCACCTCTCTGGTTTTCTCTGCCACTATTATTTTTGAATTGTCATAGCTCACCTCTAGCTTGGTTAGTCTTTCTTTTTCCTCTTTGAGCTCTGACATTTGAGCTTATAGCTCTTTCACTGCCTTCATCATTTCTTCCATCCTCATGCTGGTCTCTGGCTCTGTTGTTGCTACTTCTGCATCTATAGTTACTGTACCTATTGTTGATGTTGACACGGTGGGAGGGATTGTTGTTGTGTCTGTGAGGGGAGCAGAGACAAATGTTGGAGCTGTTTCAGGTGGCTGGGAGGTTGACTCTCCCTACTTAGCTTGCAATGCTTTCTCCAACTCTTGCTTTGTCTGCACTAGTCTTTGATTCATTCTCATCAACAAATCCATTACATCCTCTTCTGCTTTTTCCTGTGCCAGTTCTATTGTTTGTGGATGCATGGTGACAGACAGCTTCAATTGCTTTCTAAGGGCAACAATATCTTCCTCCTTCTTCTTTATCAATGCTTTGATGCCCTTGGCATCCTTGGGATCATGTCCGAGCTCAATAGTTATTTCTTCCAGAGTCTTTATTCTATTGTCTTTGGCTAGATAAGAGATCTTCTCCAAATCCAATTGAGCAGATGTGTTACTTAGTGATTCTTTTAATTGGTGGGCCAGCATTGCCTTGTCTGCCAATGTAGCATAGACCATTTCACCCGTTTGTTTGTGCAATTCTATTTGGTCCATTGGGTGTATATCTTTGGCACGGACCTCTAAATTGGTCCTTATGTAGTCAGCTGCAAACTGTGGTTGTTGAACCTTGGGCTTGAAATGAGTTAAGATCATTTTCTCCTCCTTGATGTCATAAGCTGCCATTAGTCTTTGCTGTTTGGAGGGTGTCATCTTGAGAAATTGATCATACAACTGAATTCTTAATGACTCATTTTGAGCCTTAATCTCCATAAATGTTTTTTTGATATCAGATCGCTTCTTAGTTTGCGACCTTAAGGAGACTTCCATTCCATGCTGCCTCTCCACTTCTTGTCTGTGAGAGCTAGTGGATGTTTGTTGGCTGATGGCCCTCTCTCCTCTTGTGCTTTTTGTGATTTCTTCCACGGTGTCCTCTTCAGGTAGAGGATCTACCCTTTTCCTTTTGGCCTCTTGTTGTTTTGTTGACCCACTTGCAGGTGTAGTCTCTTCTCGGTCTCTTTTCTGACTTCTTTCCTCAGGAAGAGGAGTCTGCAGTGCTGGTGCTTCTATTTGTAGTGAAGGGGCTTGCCCTTGACTGTGTTCCTTTGAGGTAGTTGGTTGTTCTTCCATTGTTTCTTGCTCTACAACTATTATCTCCTTTCCCTCTGTTGTCTCTGTTGTTGGTGTAGTCCTTTCTTGGGCAACTTGTTGTGAAGTTGTAGCAGTTGATGAGCTTTCCCCAGTTTGTTGTGGTATTTTGAAGGACACCTACCCAAAAGAATCTAAGTCAAGAGTTTATTCCAGATTTTTCATAGTTTGTTCCATTTTCTCTTCCTCAGTGAGTTCTTCAACTAGTGTGCCTTCCACCCACTCATCTTGGTTGGTAAACTGTTCTATGTCAAGGATGCTGCAATGTTAATAGGGTGCCAGCCTATATTTTACCCTTCTTGCATTGATAAAGCCGTTTGGGTCATAGGGTACCCACCAAAAGATTCTCTTTAGTCTAAGTGTTTGACCCAATATTTCATCAGCATCCTTCCATCCCTCTTTCTTGTTCATGACATAGGGGCCTAACTGGTCTCTCAGTTTCAGTTAGGCCTTTTTCTTTGTGCTATGGAAGTGACTCAAATCTGAATTGATGAATTTCCTGAAATACTCCAAGGCAAATAGTCCCATTGGCACATATCTTGGCAGCCTGTAGGGGCATAGCTCACAGCCATATATCCTGAGAATAGTGTGATTCTGGTAAAAGTACCAGTGACCTATTTTATAGTTTTTGGAGAGTTGTAGTATCTTTTGCATATCATATGTCAGTCTAGGAGGAGGAGTTCTCATCAAGAGAGAAGAGACTGTGTATACAAACATATCAATAAATTCACAGTAAGAGTAGGGAGAGCTGCGGACATCATGAAAGATTGGGGTCCAAAAAATTACAGACCTCCTTTCCCCTTTATGGTCCAATTTTCTAATGGGGAATTGGAAGATATCTGGCTAATAATATAAGAACAAATGATAGATATAGGATGAATATTTGAAGATTCCCTCCATGTCTAGATTCAACAATTGGTCATGTATCTTATTGGCAATAAATTTGGCATAGTTGTATTTGACAGCAGGAGGCTGCCCTAGGGTGAATATAGACATGAAAACCAATATAGTTTCATCAATATGTTCACTTGTCTTGAACCCCAGAACAAAAGATATCATATCAACAACTAATCTACCCACTTCATTGAAAGATGCATAGTGCAAAGGAGGTGGCTCCTTAGGCTGGCGATCTGCTCTCATAAATACTTGGGCAATTCTGGCTATCTCTAAGCTGGAGAGTTTGGGAGCTTCATCCAGCAAGAATTTCATAATAAGAGGAAACTGGAGGTGGGTTGGTTTGAAGTTCATCATTTGATTTATGGAGTCAGGAGTAATATGAAAGAGGGTAGCTCCAGATGGAGTCTTAACTGCCCTTTTTGTTGGCTCCTAGTTCTCACAGCAGAGGTGAATTATCCCAGGGAATATATTCACAAAGGGGAGGTAGTATATGGGTATATTTGATTCCCATATGCCATAGACATCATTTTGGTTTAAGTAACTGTTTCTGAGCTCACAGACTGCTTGCAGATGGTTTTGGTAGCCTATTAGGTCTTGGATTAGATAGTATTTATCAGCTAAGGGAAAATGTTCCAATTCCTTATGGGGTGCATTAAGAGGAGTGATGTTCAAAGCTATTGGACCTTCCATGGCTAAACTCTGTTGCTTGTAAAATTTGGAATTTTTGGGCTCTGTGTAAGCAAAACAGGCCAACACCAACTTTATGGATTTTCTACGGGAATTTCACTGTGAAATCGGTTTGCTGGCTTGAATTTAGCTCTGTGGATGGAAATTAGCTAGAGAGATAGAGCTGGTGGGCTTCTTTGGCACAATGGGCGACAAATATGGGCAAAAGGTGGCTTTTTGAGGTTCCTTGGAGAATTTGCAAGGCCGAACGAGCTCAATTTTAGTTCAATGTGTGGATTTATGGTGAATTTGGCAAGACAGAGGTTATGGTGGGTATTTTGGCAGCAACACTGTGTTTTTCTCTTCAAATTATAGGTTCTGTGGCCAATTTTACAGATAGAAGCAATGAAAACAAGGTCGGGAGCAAATTGTTGTAAATACCTGTTTTCTCGGCGGAATGGTCGATTTGCAGGTGACTAGGTGAGCCAAGGGGCCGAGTTGTGGAGTCAAAGCTGCTGGGTGGTGGACTTGTATGGTGAAAATGCTCTTTTGCACATAAATTAGCATGCACAGGTTGCATACAGAAAACAAAGCCAAATGGGTAAAACCAACGTTTTCACCCCTTTTTACCCGAATTTTTGACTTTGGTGGGTTTTGGTGCAATTTTCTCTGATGACATCAGCATGAAATCATTTTGTCGTGTAGCAGGGTACAGATGCTGACATGGTAGGTGATGTGGTGGGTGACGTGTCAGGTGACGTTAGCAGATAGACGGGCGGCAACAGGGGTGACATCATCAGATGATTTGGGCATGACGTCAGCAGGGAGGCGGTGGGGTGGTAAGTGGTATTCCCCGCACCGCCTTTGGAGGAAAGTGGTATTGGGGGAGGGGGCTCCAAACACGCCGTGCACCTAACACGCATCCTCGGTACGGCGGAAACACCGCCCATCCCCTGGACGCTATAGTTCGGCATGTTAGGGCTTCCGATATCGCCGACAGCTGTTGGATCTGTCGACAATGATTAGACGGCTGGCATGTAATGGAGGTGGCGGCAGGTTATCAGTGGGGGACCCGCTTTAATTTTTCGTGTTTTGTAATTTTTTTGCAGTGTATTTCTGACTTTGGGTTAAATGGGTTTTGTGGGTTTAATATGTGGGTTTTGGTTGTTTATTTAGCTAGAGGCTAAACAAGTCCTGATGGGGCATGTGGAGGGTTGTTATTGGCCCTGGGTCGACCAATAACTCCCTAAAAAAATTTAAAATATAGCTATAGTTAGCCAAGTGTCGGGGTATTAGATTTTTTAGGGATTTTGTGTATTTTTACCTAGTAAGGGAGGGGAATATACATAGGAGCTATATAATAGTGTTAGTAGGATAATATGACTATGTGGAATGGATATGTATGAATTTTGGGCTAAGTTTATAGAGTGAAAACTTAGGCATGGGGGGAATGAAAGGATACCCAGTTGTGAAGTTTAGGAAACTTGGAAAAATGGAATAAAGACATTTTACACAAGAAATGTGGCTTGTTTTGCCTAGGTGAAAACACATTTTCACTTATTTTTTCTATGAAATGAAGTGGAGTAAAGGCAATGAGAAGATCTCATTGTCCTTGCGGGGAATGTTAGTAAGTGTTTTTTGGGAAAATGGGGAGGGAAATTAGTCATGCTCCATTTGTTTTGTAACCACCTTGCCATGGCACCTTATGATTTTTATGAGATGAAACTTGTTCCAAAGGAGCAAATTGCTCATAAACCTGCTTCTATACCATCAAAACTGCCTACCCAACCTAGTATACCTAACATTTTCTCTTCATTTTCATTGGTGCATTTGAATTAGCAAACCCTGGTTCTTCTTTTTTCTTTTAGCTGCCCTCCTATCTAAGTCTACCCTTATCTCTTCTAGGGCTCAGATTAAGCTGTTGAGACCCTTTGCTTCTCTACCTAACTACTTGTCTACCAAGCTTGAGCCATTTGTACAGACCTTTATTCTCTATTCTAAGACAAGTAAATTGAAACATGATCTAGCCAGGATTAGACTGTCTGGCTATTCATCAACTGTGGCAAGAGTCAACCACCTGTACATAGTGAAATTCTTCAAAATATGGAACCTTTGCAGCATGGAAAGGATGAACATATTTGGCACTTGTCCAGTCAATCATGAAAAATGAAACCTATTGGTATAGGAAGCTAACACCGCATAACATCATCAACTATCATAGTTCAACAACCATTATTTCTACTTCCCTTGGCATCATCCATCATCAATGCATCAACAATTTTCAATCTTGAATGTCAACTATTATTTCTACTTTCCCCTTGCATCATCCATCATTAATGCATCAACAATTTTCAATCTTGATTCTCAACCAATATTTCTACTTCCCCTGGCATCATCCATCATCAATGTATCAACAATTTTCAATCTTGACTGTCATTCAAACCACATCTTCTAAAAAATACCGGCATCATTTGTCACATTCAGGTATAGAATGAACACTAGTGTGAGCTTCACCAAAGATTACATGTGATATTTTCTCCAAACACTTCAAATAAAGGTCAACAGGAGTGAAATACTAACTCACAGTACATGACCTCAAGCTATGACAAAAGGGTTGACTATCTAAAAGGTTTGACGCATTAATAATTCAATAAAGATAATCACATACAGTGTTGCCACTGAAATGTTGTCAAGGGAGAGGTCAAATAAATCATCTCCAATGTTATCCTAGGGACAAACTTCAAAACAATCTAAGTATCCAACCATTCATTTGCAGCTCACAACAACTTGAAGACTTCATTGGAATGTCCATTATATTTGCTAAGGATACACTGGTTGAAACATTCAATCATTATACCACTGTCATATTCACATAAGGTCATAAGTTCATTGTTGTAGATCAAATTAAGGAAAATAATCTTGTAAGTAACTTCAAGTTCAGGTATCAGTTCCACGCATACTCCACACCCAATTTATGCACACATATATGTACTATCAGTTCTTCAAAATTCGCACCAAAATACAAGGCCACAAGGAGTTGCAACAATCCCTCCAACAATAGTCCTTAGGACATCGTTCCAGGTAGATCTTTGTTCAGAATTAATATAATTGTGTTCCAAACATCATCAGGATAATCTATAGAAGTAGGTCATATAATCATTACTCTAGTACAATTTTATACAAGGATATCTCGAGTGAGTATCTAAAATTTAATACGAGTTTCAAGACAGTGAGCCCTAATAATGATGTGAATCTCCCACTATTGTGATGCTACTGAAAACGTATCAAGCCACAAAGAGCTACAGGAAATTGATCCATGTTAATTCCTTCAGTCAAGAGAAAGGGTTTTATTGTTGAGACAAATGACACCTGCAAAACGAGTTTAGAATCCCACATAATCCATACACAATGAAGAAAATTTCCAACAAACCTTAGAAATCACAAGCCAATTCCCAAAGAAAATGATCCCAATCTGTTTCTTGCATTTGATCAACTATAGGCGTAGAACATAGACGAGCTTATAGAGTTATTAGTTGAGTCACACCTGCAAAAAAATGAAAGAATCCCAATGAAACCCTAGAAGAACCATAACTGAAACAAAATGCTTCCAAACAATTTGCCTCCAATGCACTTCAAGGTTGGGTGGTATTTTAGAGCCAATTGTGATGCCTTTGAAGATCAAAAACCCTATATTTATAGATACAAAGTGGATTTTATAAGAGCAAGCTAACATGATAGTTTAGGACGGAAACTTTTTAAATTTAATTTTTTTGTCAAAAAGATTCCCACCAAATTTTGGCCCATTTGAATTTTCTTGTTGGGTTCTCTTTTAGAAAATTGACCATAATAAGATTTGTAACCCTTTCATATATCATTTAATTTAACCATTTCAATGGTGATCATTCTTCGCCACATAATCAACCAATAATGCAATGCCACATCATTTATCCTTTGGGATATTGGTCCACTCGTTGCGTGCACAATCTTTGACTGGGCATATCTCTCAAATCGTGAGGCTTTATGAGATGCTCCACATATCAACAAATTCGGCACAATGAGGAGAATCCAATGAGAAGGGTCACCAAGGAAACCTCACTAATATGTTGCTTCAAATACTCCAACCAATGAGGGGTGTGATCATCGTCCAAAAAATCCAAACCCTAGAGTTAGAGTTTTGACACTGCATGATCTCATCCATACATGTCAGCATGTCAAGGACATCAATGACAACATCCTTTGCCTGCTATGATATCCTGCAACCACTTTGCCATCCTACATCTATTGTACTTGCTTTGACATCAATGACAACATGCTCAACACAACATTGTTTGGAGAGGTTGATCTCAAAGCTATTATTTCTGACTTCTTCCAGTCTCTATAGTTTAGGTACATCATCTTTAAACTTTCAATGCCATTGATCTCTTTACGTCTCTTATAAAGGCGCCAAAAATGATGAATAACAAAAAAAAGATTGCATTTCATCAAAAAGAGTCATAGCTAATTATGACGTTGGGATTATTAAGAGCCCATTTGTCTTCATAAATTGCTTGAGAGGTCTCCTCCACTTGGGCTAGAATATCATCCAGATGGGGGTGTCAAACCTTCACTTCATACTTCAAACTGTAAATGTTGAGTTGGTGAGATTGCATTCCATCCAAACTAAGGGACATTTCCTGGTGAGTAGAGTTGATATTGTTATCTTTGATGAAACCCTTTGATTTTTAAGTCTTCTGAGAAATGATTGACGAATGGAGGCAATAATCTGAGAGCATATAAACGCTAGTTCCTGTGTTATCTCAACCCTGTGGTTATTATTACTATAATTGAGCATAGACAATGGTGCATTCCTCGCTTAATTAATGAGGAAGCACAAAATTAGGAGGAAGATGGCACTAGGTCCAAAGTGTAAAGCAGAAAGACGGGTAAGGGAAGATTCAAAAGGGACAACTAGTGTGAGTAGAATTTCTAGAGGGATCAGCTTGAGAAGTCGATATAACAGCTCTAATCAAATAGTCTAACGTGTAATCATATCGAGGAACAATAAAAACATCAGGGGGTGACACAATTCACCAAAAGCACATGGTATAATTAAATACATATATGTCGAGGATGGAAGGACCAAGCGAGAGTGGAGAGAAGCTTTACCTTTGAGGCGAATGAATAGAGGAAGAAAACATAGTCCACATAATAGGGATATCATGATAGCAGAGCGAGGAGATGATCATTCCCTGATGGATAACTTTAAAGACAAATTGGAGCCAAACAAATCTTGCACTACTCTTCCACCACTCATAGGCATCATGAACAACAAATTAATGACCTATGCTCAAAATCATGGAAGGATAATTTCTCCTCTGAGTAGTAACTTCCCACGTTGCCTATGTATTCCTATGATTCCCCCTAGTTGTCGTCTGCCATGATAATTGAGGGTTGGCCGTCATAACAACATGAGATGGGTTGAAGATATAGGGACATGCACATTCCCTTGTACGCTTTTGAAGACTACATAAAGCACTAAGGATTCTGAAAGGAGATGTGTGAAATGAGAGGGCATGTGTTATCACCAAAAATTGATCATCTAGCCATAATTTACTAGATGGATCATACACCATGTAGAACCAATTTTACCATAGTAAAATTATTTTCATTGTAAAAAATTACTTAATAAACCACATTTGTTAGTTATTTGTGATTAAACCTGTTAGTGTCAGTCTTTTCAGCCTTCCTCCAGTGATCAAATATGCTCTTACAAAGTGATTTTGAAGTGTCAAGGTCAAATTTTGTCATTTCAAAGAGTTTTCAAGCAAAATTTGGTCACTAGGCATTAGGTCTAGGGTTTGCTTTGACTCCTTCTAAAGTTGTCCAAATGGCGGTCTATGTTATCATTTAGCTGAGTCTATCATCATTCATAGGGTTGTCATTATCATGTCAGTGTCTAATGAGTCATTTTACGTCTTGTTCATGCTT
>APFE031463182.1:15237-34077 GCA_000404065.3 Pinus taeda
TCCTCTTCCTCTTCCTCTTCCTTCAACTTCACCTTCTACCTGTTCCATTAGTTCTGACCCAAGAAACCAGCTCTGATACCACTTATGATGGCCTCCCGCCGTTTACAAAATATCTCTGGTTGAAATGACCCGCGTCCGGATGAACTTTATGGTTGACGTTAATGTTTTGTACGCTCCTTGAAAACAGTTTTAGGGTTTCTGGAATGGTCTTAACCGGTTGCCACCCATACTTGCCGGTTCTCCTCACACGCAACCCGACTTTTGTCAACCCTTACTCCGTCATTTCGTCATTTTCATTGTTTTGTTGTGCCGAAAGCTTGCTCTGCATCTGTGGGGAAACTCTGCCCCTCTGTTGTTCTGGTTTGAGCACCGACTGTGGGGTTCTCTCTGGTCTTCGATAGCTATGGGAGGTGAGACCTTGGTGGCCCGTGAAGGCACCTTTGGCTCTGCACAATAGCAACCTGTTCACTGTGTGTTTATCCGGTTATTTTTTGATGCCAATACTATTCCAACTCGTCTAATTGATGATTTCGTCCGTGACAGGTCTTTTCTCCAAGCTTTTGCGCTTCGCCCTTACTGTGTAGGTAAGCAATGGTTCTTTGCTATCATGTTTTCGCCCTTCTCCTTCAGGTTCTGATCACTCCCGCTACTGGTCTTTCAGGGTTTTGTTTTGGTGTTGGTATTCTTCTCGACTTCCATGGCTTCTGGTAAGGTTTCTTGTCCCCACCGGTTCTGTTTTCAACTTCAAATGGTTATATATATATTGGTACAGGTTTCTAACCTGTGCTTGTTTGGTTGCAGGTGAGTCCAGGTGGTTGACCCTGTGGCTCGAGGTGTTCCTCGCTCTCTGAACAACTCTTCCACTCGGCTCTTACGGGTAGTGTCTTTACATATAGATGACTGTAGTTGCTTGTAGTTTGGGTTCTGGTTCTAGGGTAGTCCGTCCTCGTTGTGGAAACAAAAGAATGCTCTGTTATCTGTGTAATTGTTTTCTTTGACTCTGTTCGTAGTCTCGGCCTTACTCCTATAACATTGTCATTGGATTTTTTTGTTCAAACCCTTGTTGGGTTTTTTTTTTTTAATGGCTTCAAGCCATCGCACTGTATAGATTTGTTCGGTTAGGTTGTGAGCTAATGGTTCAGGGTTTCGAACCCTCCTTCCGTCGCTTCTTACTGTTCGGTTATTTAAAACCCTAGGGTTTATCCAAACACATATCTGCCAGTTCCGTTAATGGATATTGTTGTAATTGATTTGGTTTCTGGTTGTACAAATGTTGCTCGAAACTCTGTTTTGAATCTCTGACTTTTTTAATGGAAATTGTGTTCGGAAGAAAAAAATGAATGTTTGGACTGTATTAACTTGGTTTACAGTATGTTAATGGAATGATTCGTTTGCATATTTATTTTACTCCGGCACTTGCTATATTTATAAATGTAACATATAGTTTGGTTTCGGGTTACCTGGGAATGTAAATGGATACCTGAACTCTCGTTCTGTCTGACCTTGTTATTTAAATGCTGGCTCTGCGCTGTTCATTAGCTTCACTCTAGCTTTAGGTTATCTGCATTCGCAGTCCTTGTTCCCTCGTCTGTAGGTGGTGATTGCAACTCTGTGTTGTTTGATTCTTCTCGTCGGTCCTCTGCTTTGTTATTCTAACTTCAATTGTTACACAGAAACATATTATACTGCATGCAAATTAGTTGTACAGTGATGATATAATGTGAAATCGACTGATGAAAATATTTAATCTGGAGAATGACTGTATATTTCTTTTCTCTACTTGAGGAATTGTTCACAATCATTATTCTTCTGCTTTTAAAAACTACTGAACCAGTACAGTTCTGTTCAGGAACTACTCCAACAGATTGGTAACTGTCTGTCGGTTTCTAACTGCCCTAACTAATATAATTTGCAAGAACTAGTTAACTAATAAAGGGAAGTAATTAACTGACAACCTATTTTGTTGTTTATAATTTCTATTTGAAAAGAAACAGTTCCTAACTCTAATTGACCTTCTGGAAGAAAACAAATAAAGCAAGTAAAATAAAATGAACAACAACTGACAAGTTTGACACCTGTCCAGTTCTGTATATACGACTGTTTGTTTTGGTCTCTTCATGAGACCGTCAACCACTTTGTGTCTCCTCAGAGCTGGATGCTCCTACATCAGGCTCCCAGGGTGGCAAAAAGTCATGGCTCCGTTCCATGAGGTCATCAACAGAATAGCCTGCCTTTTGTATTTGCGTCGCGTTAAGCCATGAACTGTCCTCTATTGGACGGTTCTTCCATTTTACCAAATACCACAAATACTCCTTCCTGCGTGTGCGCTTAGCTACCTGTGTGTCCAAAATCCCTTCGATCTCAATGGGTGGTGCCATCGGCATCTGTCTCGTCCATGAATCTCCTTCATATTTGGTGTCCCGCGGTGGCTCTGCTACTGCGTTATCTGCTGAACCTGTGACATAAGGAAACAGATCTGTCACGTTAAAAATAGGGGAAATACCAATCCCTGGTGGCAACTGTAACTCGTAGGCGTTCGCAGAAAATTTGCGAATGATCTTGCAGGGCCCGATTTTCTTGAATTTCAGCTTGCTGTACTCTCGTTTTGGAAACCGTTCCTTACGTAAGTACGCAAGGACTTCGTCCCCTACATTAAACTGAACTTCCCAACGTTTTGTATCAGCTCGCTGCTTGTACCTCTGACTGTTGTCCTGTAATTTCAGTTTAACCTGTTCATGCAATTTGCTCATAGCTTGGGCGAAATCTTCCCCATTAGCACTCCATTTCTCAAGTTTCCCCAGGTCTCGTAACTCATGCACGCCTCGTGGAAGCATGCCGTACAGAATCTAGAATGGACTGTACCCGGTGCTACGGTTAGGGGAATCGTTGTATGCGAATTCCGCTTGCGCAAGTACACGGTCCCATGTCCGGGAATTTTCACCTGTTAGACTTCTCAGCAAATTTCCCAGACTTCGGTTTACTACCTCCGTCTGTCCATCCGTCTGCGGATGATAAGCGGAGCTGAACTGCAACGGGGTATTCAACTTTTTCCACAGAGTTCTCCAAAAATGACCGGTGAACTTTACATCTCTGTCAGAGATAATGGATCGCGGAAGTCCATGTAACCGCACAATCTCTGTAAAGAAAAGATGTGCTATGTAAGTAGCATCGCTGGTTTTCCTGCATGGTACAAAGTGCGCCATCTTTGAAAATCGGTCTACTACAACCATTATTGAATCAAAGCCTCGTTGTGTCTTCGGCAATCCCAGTACAAAATCCATACTAACTGAATCCCATGGTCGACTAGGAATGGGCAATGGCATATAAAGTCCAGTATTCTGACTGTGACCTTTCGCCAATTGACAAATTTTACACCTAGCCACATACCTCTGCACATCCCGCTGCAACTTAGGCCAAAAATAAAAATGTTGTACCTGAGCAATTGTTTTGTCAATTCCAAAGTGTCCTGCCAGGCCTCCACTGTGTTTCTCCTGTATGATGTTTTCCCGCATAGAACAGTTGGGAATGCATAACTGCCCTCCTTTAAACAACAATCCTTCTTGTAGATTATAGTCTAGCCACTTGCTGTCATTTCGTAACAGCGGGTTTTGGCAAGCCTCATAGGCCTCCATAAACTCGGTTTCGGTCGGATACAGCTCTTTCAAATGTTCAAATCCCAAAATCTGCATCGTGCTTTCCTGTAAAAGCAAATTTCTCCTACTAAGTGCATCTGCTACCTTATTTGACTGCCCACTAATGTGTTTTAGTACAAATGTGAAACTTTGCAAGTACTCAACCCAAGTTGCATGCTTATGGTTCAATTTGTGATGCTGCATAATGTACTGTAACGCAGAATTATAAAAAATAAAACAAATTCGTTACCCAGCAAATAATGTCCCCAATGTTTCAAAGCTTGCACAATGGCGTAGAACTCCTTGTCGTAGGTTGAGTATTTCTGTCTGCTCTCATTTAGCTTTTCGCTGAAATAAGAAACCGGTCTGTCCTCTTGGCTAAGGACTTCCCCAATGGTTGTACCACTGGCGTCGCAACGAACTTGAAAAAGTTTGTTGAAATCAGGCAGTCTTAACACTGGTCTTTCAGTAATCTTCTTCTTTAAGACCCGAAAACTGTGTTCTGCTGCTTCAGTCCAGTGAAATGGCTGATTTATTTTCTTGATCGTATCCAACATTGGTGCACAAATCTCGCTGAAATTTCTGATGAACTTCCTGTAAAAACTGGCTAGTCCATGGAAACTTCGAACTTCAAATAAACTCTTCGGAGAAGGCCAGCTAACTATAGTTGTCACCTTTTCTGGGTCCATTTTTAATTCATTCTCCGTAATAACAAAACCCAGATACACTAGTTCTCGCTGAAAAAAGGTACATTTCTTTAGATTAATTAACAACTTGTTCTGCTGTAACTTCCTCAATACACTCTGCAAATGTCTGAAATGCTCCTCCTTAGTCTTACTAAAATTCAGAATATCATCCAAGTAAACTATTACAAACTTACCATTAAATTCTTCAGCACTTCGTTCATCAGATGCATGAACGTGCTGGGAGCGTTGCTCAAACCAAACGACATCACCAACCACTCATATAAGCCTTCGTTCATCTTGAAAGCGGTCTTCCATTCATCTCCTTCCCGAATCCAGATCTGGTGATATCCACTCTTCAAGTCAATCTTCGAAAAATAAGCCGCTCCACTCAAACAATCCATCATATTGTCCATCCTAGGTGTTCCTCGCTCTCTGAACAGCTCCTCCACTCGGCTCTTACGGGTAGCGTCTTTACATATAGATGACTGTAGTTGCTTGTAGTTTGGGTTCTGGTTCTAGGGTAGTCCGTCCTCACTGTGGAAACAAAAGAATGCTCTGTTATCTGTGTAATTGTTTTCTTTGACTCTGTTCGTAGTCTCGGCCTTACTCCTATAACATTGTCATTGGATTTTTTTGTTCAAACCCTTGTTGGGTTTTTTTTTTTAATGGCTTCAAGCCATCGCACTGTATAGATTTGTTCGGTTAGGTTGTGAGCTAATGGTTCAGGGTTTCAAACCCTCCTTCCGTCGCTTCTTACAGTTCGGTTATTTAAAACCCTAGGGTTTATCCAAACCCTTATCTGTCGGTTCCGTTAATGGATATTGCTGTAATTGATTTGGTTTCTGGTTGTACAAATGTTGCTCGAAACTCTGTTATGAATCTTTGACTTTTTTAATGGAAATTGTGTTCGGAAGAAAAAAATGAATGTTTGGACTGTATTAACTTGGTTTACAGTATGTTAATGGAATGATTCGTTTGCATATGTATTTTACTCCGGCACTTGCTATATTTATAAATGTAACATATAGTTTGGTTTCGGGTTACCTGGGAATGTAAATGGATACCTGAACTCTCGATCTGTCTGACCTTGTTATTTAAATGCTAGCTCTGCGTTGTTCATTAGCTTCACTCTAGCTATAGGTTATCTGCATTCGCAGTCCTTGTTCCCTCGTCTGTAGGTGTTGATTGCAACTCTGTGCTGTTCGATTCTTCTCGTCGGTCCTCTGCTTTGTTATTCTAACTTCAATTGTTACACAGAAACATATTATACTGCATGCAAATTAGTTGTACAGTGATGATATAATGTGAAATCGACTGATGAAAATATTTAATCTGGAGAATGACTGTATATTTATTTTCTCTTCTTGAGGAATCATTCACAATCATTATTCTTCTGCTTTTAAAAACTACTGAACCAGTACAGTTCTATTCAGGAACTACCCCAACAGATTGGTAACTGTCTGTCGGTTTCTAACTGCCCTAACTAATATAATTTGTAAGAACTAGTTAACCAATAAAGGGAAGTAATTAACTGACAACCTATTTTGTTGTTTATAATTTCTATTTGAAAAGAAACAGTTCCTAACTCTAATTGACCTTCTGGAAGAAAACAAATAAAACAAGTAAAATAAAATGAACAACAACTGACAAGTTTGACACCTGTCCAGTTCTGTATATACGACTGTGTGTTCTGGTCTCTTCATGAGACTGTCAACCACTTTGTGTCTCCTCAGAGGTGGATGCTCCTGCATCAGTGAGGGGGTATAGGAGAAGGCTGATGGGGAGGAGGCAGAGGATGTAGGGAAGGAGGAGGGGGAGGAGGGGGAATATGCAAAAGAGACATAGGGTGAAGAGACAGAGGAAGGGGCGGGGATGGATGGGGACATAGAGGAGGAAATAAAGGAGGAGGAGGGGGAGTATAGGGAGGTGGAGGAGGTAGGGAAGGAGTATGAGGGGGAGGCGATGAGGGACTGTGTGGAAGACACAGAGGGGGAGGAGAGGGAGGAGGGAGAGGAAAAAGAATGTGAGGGGCAAGAGGTGGAGTGGGAGCACTGGGAGGAGTAGGAGCTAGAGGGGGAGGTAGAGGCAGAGGCATGGCATGGGGGGAGGAGGGGGGGGAGGAGAAAAAGGAAGATGGGGTCAAGGACGCGGGGGAGGAGGTGGCGGAGGAGGTCAAGTGGAGAACAAAGGAGGTGAGCGGGGGGTTAGGGAGGAGGTAGAGGAGCGGGCAAGCATGGGGGATGAGGGGTAGAGGGAGTATGTGGAGGTGTGGGAGGAGGTGGAGGATTATGGGGAGGGGGGCATGGGTGCGGGTGTAGTGGGGTGTGGGAGATGATTTAAATTTTCAAAATATAGGCTAAGTTGATAATAAAAAGAGCTTTTTTAATTTGTTTAAATGAGTGAAACCTCAGTATTTTCAAGACCAAAATTCCAATGACTGGAATCTTCTTAGTTTGGATTTTCGAGTATCAAAATTCTTAGTATTTTAAATTTTTTTTTTTTGAAATTTTAATTTATTTTAAAATCGATTTTAATAATAAAAGATTATTTGGTCAATGAAATTGTATATTGTTAGAGAATTAAATAATTAAGAGAAAGAAAAATTATTATGAAAACACTTCAGTAGTTGCCAACTCCACTTCAAATTCCTTTAAAAAGGACCCACTCCATCGATGGCTCCTTTCAAAACACAAGCCACTCCATCAATCAAGATACAATGATGAGATAATGATCATTTTCAAATTGGTTTTAAAAAACCCACTCCATCCATACAATGCTATCACACTGTTATCCATCACTATCATAATGAAGCAACCTATAAATACCATAGGTGTGCTAAAAAAGGATTAGACATTTGCCAAAAATTACAAAATAGGGTTGCACCGGGAGGGGATTTCTTTGTGAAACGATTGTTGAAGAAATGAGACTTACATCCCTTCAATTTTCTTTCCCTATTCGCGATTTCTCTTTGAAATGGTTGTTTAATATATATGTTGTAAGAAACCATATATATTGATTGAAACATATATTTTATTTCTCATGCATATGTTTTATTTTAGTAAGATGCATGCACTTCATTAAATTCCATAACATCTTTTTCATTCCCGACTTTGGCTTTGATATTGGATGCTGCAACTAATGGAAAACAGTTGGTGAATAGAGTTTAATTATTTATCCCATGGAGTCATTGCCACTTTTTCACTTCATAGTTTTTATTTGTTGGGTTTTGTTTAACTTCCCATCTCATTGAGCCTAGAGGCTCATTCTATAGTCCACAATGATGTGTAAGGTTGTCCTTCCCTCATCCAAGTTGAAATTTTGCTCGTGTAGACCCCAATAGATTTTTTAAAAGAACCTAAAAATAAAAAAATAAAAAGTTAAATAACTATTCAAAACATTTAAAGAATGTCAGCTCATAAAACAAATTACACTTCAAGAATTTGGATCTCACTGTGCTCATGTTAAATCCATATTTAAGATGGATATATACTTGTAGTTTCCGGGTTTTTTGAATCTAAGATTTCTTAGTTACTAAATAGTCATTATTTACTTTTGCAATTGAACTATATCCATCACTGATTAAACTACCCCTAAAACAAAAATCATTTATTTTCAACAAAGAAGTTCAACTAAATTTAAATAGAAAAAGTTCCAATCATTTTTCCTAAACACTATAACATTAGCTTTGATTAACAACATTTTATTAATATTATTTAAACAATTAAATATAATTAATTTCAAAAAATTATATATTTAAATATTAATTAAATTTTAAAAATTAAATATTTATTATATTAAAAACACATCATAACATTAGAATGTCTTATAGCTATTTCCCATTCATAAAAAATAAATAAATAAATTTACCTTCATAAAAACATTTTCAATACAAAAAGGATTTCCATCCTTTATTTCATAATTTATACATCTGTCATTTTATATATAAAAAATTATTTTAGATTAATAAAAACATTTCAATAGTAAAAAGATTTCTATCTCATTATTTATACAGCTCTCTTATTACTTGAGTCTAGAGGGTCATTCTACAACTCCATATGATGTGTAATTCCCTCCATTTGTCATAAAAATAAAAACTAAATATTTTTTTTAAAATTAAAAAAATAACTTTTTTTTTATAACTATACAAATATTAAATAACATATTGCTCATAAAAATTTTCCATTGAAAAAATTTACTCTAGTTATATAATATATATATATACATATATATATATTATATAATATATATATATATATATATATATATATTAATATAATATATAATTATAATATATTATATATATATATATATATATATATATATTATCTTTTAGGATTATGTGATGTCACCCTCAGATTCATGATCCACCTGTTTAAGTTTCAAACCTTTTAAAATTTTTGTCAGTTCAATGTGTCAATGGTGTGTCAACGTAAAATCTGGTAGTGGGAGCATAGGTGAGGTTCTTGAACGAGTGTTGGAATTCCAATTCTTGTTCTTGAATTCCTTTTCAATGTGTCAGCAGGGTGAATTCTCGTTCCTAAATTCCTATTGAATGTGTCAGTGGCATGTCAGCGTAAAAGCACAGAGATGGAGGGAGTTGATGGCTCTAAATGTGCATATTCATTTTATGAAAGGATGGATTCGGGAGAGAGGGAGTTAGTGACTTTTACTTATGCCAATCAACCTCTGCACGTGCTCGTAATGTTCAAATTTTCAGTGCTCATACCGAGGTTGTGGCACGGATGAATGTGTAAATTTTCAGTTCTCGTATCAAGGTTGTGGCAATGAAAGTGAGGAGAAGAAATTCCTCAACTGGTGTTGCAATTCAAACTCTGGATATTGCTGTGAAAATGTAATGTGTAAAGACAACTAACTTGCGTTGTTGCATATATTATTTCTGATGCAAGTGAAGGAGGGAGGTGATGCTTTGTACTGATGACAATGTTTATCGATGTATTAGCCATGAAAACAATGGTGGCCTTGAAATTATTTACTTCGTATATTGTACCAGCCAGAAGAACCCTCGATGAAGCTGTGGTGTCGGTGAAAGTTAGAAATGTTTCTTGAATTGGGGTTCAGATTCTAATCTCATTCTTAAATTCCAAATTAAATTTGATTGAAACTGTAATTCATGAATTCAAAACAAAATGCAGTATGTGATAGCCTGGTTGAGGGATTGGATAATTTTTCTGGTAGAGATCGATAAAATAAATGGGCCACCAAGATTAATATAGTTGTTTATCCCACAATTATCCTTCTCTTTCTTGATTTTCTCTAAATTAATTAGCTACCAAACAATTGTCTTAAAATTTTTAATTATCTCTTGGATCTAAGCATACCATACCATTTCTAACATATGAAATGGGTGTGGACTACATGGAACTTAAAGGCTAGTAAAATATCCTTTTGGTCTGTGCCATGTTGCAACTTTCTTTAGAGAAACAAGCATCTCCAAGCATCTCCATGGCCTCTGCCATTTCTTGCCAAGTGTCATCTGTAAGTGAAATCCTCTGAGTTATTGTTGGGATTATAACTCTGGTTTTTATGATTCTTCAGCTTCGAAGGAAGGGAGGGAGAGGAGTTTACCATTTTACTTTTGTGCTTGGCACATTCTATATGTGCATATTGATAGGTACTTATTTATATAAAACTACTTTCTGTTTTTTTGCCTTGTAATGGCCCCAAGCCCAACTGGCCTAATAGATATATATTATATCTTTCTAATTTTGTCTATTTGTATTGTAATTTCCTCAAGGACCCTCTACCTCTCTCAGAGGAGGCACCCTTTTTCTTACATATTTTCATACTTAGCTCTTATAATTCTATTATATTTGACGATCTCTCCCTCTATTTTGTCTTCCAAATATTTTGCATGAGAAGTAAGGATATTAACGCTAGAGATGCTCATGACACATACCTATACAAAAGCATTTAGATTCATTATTAGTAAAGTCAATCATTTAGGTTCGCATTTTCTTTGAAAGAATTATATGAAAACAGATATGCTCATGACACATACCTATACAAAAGCATTTAGATTCATTATTAGTAAAGTCAATCATTTAGGTTCGCATTTTCTTTGAAAGAATTATATGAAAACAGATTATCAGAATTCCCATTTTTAGATATATAAACATTATATGTTATCTTAGAATCCTATTTGGAGGAAATGAAGAATATCTCTCTTCAAGAAATGTCAAAGGTGTTGTATATAGAAATGCATTAGTTTTTCAAAAGTTTTATACGTACTAGATAACTCCACTCCATACTTTTTTTTAAAAGGGGCAGTGAACTAACAAATGGTCCATAGATTTTTCATTAGTATTGCACAAAATGCATCTATTGGGGCATTCTCTAGTTTTTCTTTTACCGTTGTCTCATGTGAGCATTTTATTGGAGATGGGTAGGTAGAAGAAGATTCTAGTTTTTAAAGGGCATCTCACCTTGTAAATAGTTGTCCACCACCATGTCTTTTAATTTGTTTTCACCTCTGTAGTCTAATCCCATATCCTCACTTAGCCGTGAATATACTTGTGCTTTATTCTTCGACCAAATAATCTCATATTTTACTTTCAATTTATTTCATTAAATCTGTGTTAAATATTTGGGACCATTATGATATAGTTAGAATGATATATTATTCTCTTATCGTTTTCTTTTTATTTTGTAGGGTGTAATTTTTTCCCATTCTTTTCCAACGTTATTCTCTTTTAGCCATTATTAGAATGTAAGTAATAAACTCACATGAAGGAGGATCCATCCTTTTTCTTTTCATTTTTGTTGGGTCAATTGTGCATTCAATTATGTCCCAAAGGTAGGACGTTGTCATGATATCCACAAGGCATTTTAAGACATTTTTAGAGATGTCCAAGGCATTGGGTTAGAGTAGGTTTAGATTATGTGCAATGTCTCCATTCAAAGTTGTAGGTAGGACATTGTCATGATATCCACAAGGCATTTTAAGACATTTTTTAGAGATGTCCAAGGCATTAGTTTAGAGTAGGTGTAGATTATGTGCAATGTCTCCATTCAAAGTTGTAGTTTAAAGTGCATGTACTTTAAAGCTTCAAATATCTTTTCATTTTTGTTTCAGGTATAGGGAAATAAGTGTAGTTTCAATCTAATTGTGAGGATGTCGCCTCTTTACAAAATTGATCAATGATTCAGGAGGAAAGAAAAAAGCATTAGCCCAAAACCTAAGTGGTTTAAGAATTAAACATCTAGAAAGAAATAAATTATTTCAAATATTAGGTTTGTGAAGATTAGGATTATTATATATGTGAGGGTTATGTTGCTCATAGAAGTAGAAAAACTAATGAAATGGCTTAAAACAATAAAAATAGGATGTGCAAATTTAGAAAATCCGGGGACATACCTCCAGTGATGGTCGGTCTAGCAGTTTTATCCATTTGTCCCTCCAAACAAATTATTATTTAAAATTATTATTTGAAACAACTAGGGTACAAATTGAAAGCCAGTTAAAAAGAACTAGGGTTCGGATTGAACATCAATAAATAGAGAGCGCATCGATTCGATTGTTTTTTTTCGTTAAATATTTTATTCAAAGGAAATAAATGAGACACTTATTTCTGCGAGTGCATGCAGAAAGAAACAAAATATTTCAAAATTAGGGTTCCTATCTCTGCCAGGGTTCTGTTGCCGCTAGAGGAACCCTGCAAAACTGGTGAAATGGATTAGCACAATACTACTAAGATGTGAAAATTTAGAAAATCCATTGGCATACCTCCACAGATTGTCGATCTCATGATTTTATCTATTTTTCCCTTCAAACAAGTTATTATTAAAGAGAACGAGCATGCAAATTGAAAACCCCAAGAAAATATGAAGAGTATGCGCTTAACATCAACAAAAAAGAGATGCCATTGACAAGACACTCCCTTCTGCATTTCCCTTTCTGCTTGGATTGGAGGGATGTGTGATTTTTCACGAATTTCTCCCTCATCAGAATGCGAAAAAATGCATCTGTGTAAATGTTTGATAACTATAATTGCTTTTCAATGCTAACCTGGCCCCTTCAGATCTGCAAATATATGTGATATGTGTTGTGTGAATCATGAATGTGCATGTTATAAATGCAAAATTTTATATCCTAATGATCCATGCCGCATTCGATATGAGAATTATGAGCCTAATTAGCAAACTACCAACACGATATGAGAATGATCTCAGCCCATTATGCAACTCTATGCAGTATATGCAAGTTTTATGCATCGTGTATGTGACTACAATTGGCCAACTATCAACATGATAAGCGGAATTATGTCTTCACATATGCAAATTGTCATGGAGATCTGCATGGCTCCATTCGATCCGCGAGTTATCAACGTTATTACGTTGTTCAAATATACGAATTATTAATTCCATACGTCATATGCGAATCATCTCGGCCCAACTCTATGCAGTATATGCGAGTTTTATTATCAATTCCATATGTTCTATGCAATCTATTAATACGATCTACCGTTTATTGCGGTTGGATATACGTATGATCTCTGCAGGATATGCGAAATAGCAAAGGAATATGCTATATGCTATTTATATCAGTGCTCCATTCCAGTTATGTCCGTGCGTAATATAGATTCAATGCGTCTGATATAAGAAGTATTAGCTCAAGTTTCAAACTACCATCAGCATGTTATGCAATTTATCTACCGTATACGCAACTTTTATTCATCGGATATGAAAATTTATGGTGCAATTTTAGAATTATCAACATGAAATGCGAGTTATCTCCAGTTACCCACTTGATATGCGACTTATCGCTGACTATACGTGATTTAACAACTTGATCTGCATATCTTCATTGAATACACGAACTATAAAATTGATCTGCATATCTTCATTGAATACTATAATTATCAGTGATATGTCATTATCAACGTTATTTTGTCCATGAAATATGCAAACCATCCACCAGATATGGGAGCTGTTGTTGTGGATTATGAACGGAATATGTGCTATACGAATTGTCTTCGTCAAGTATACTATCATCAACATGATTTTCAAATCATCGTCGGTTGATATGCAATTCCTCAATGCTATGTTGGCTCTTTAGGATATGTGAATATTGAGGGAACCGCCAGCCAAGAAAATTTGGCGTTATGACTCACCTTAATCGACCATTAATGCAATAACCAGGCTGACGGATCGCTTGGAATGCTCGGAGTTTTGTCTCCTTCCTGATCGCTTGGAAGTCAATCCATATAAGGAATCTCCTGTGATAAGCACACTCGAGCATCATAAATCTTGTATGAGCTCAAAAATAGATGTGTTCAGCAATCGCTTTCTGTCATAGCCTAGTCTCCTGCACATAGACTCAACGGGTCAGGGTCAGAAAGACAGATAAGAGTTGCAAAGAAGGCAGCAAAATCCGTAGAATAAGGCAGCGAAAAGCTAGTCCCGGATTCGGAAAAGGGAATCACAAAGAATGTACAACCGCTCAACCCATTGTAGCCGATAAAAGTGGTAGATTTTTTCTATCTCGATCTGATATGGAATAACCCGAATATTCATTCTCAATATGGTCGAAAGTTTCTTCACCTATTTCCTTAAAGAAACACAAGTATATATTTCCTTACTACAACGTTGCCAGTTTCAAATAATTATGAGAACATGTACTCGTTCATTATATTTTCTGCCACCTTCCCAAGTATAAATATTAGTCTTACATTACTGGCAAGCTTTGCAACCCACGAAATAGATCATATATGGTAATTTCAATCAAGTCACACACTAATGAAAACCCCGCAATCACATTGGTAGCACTGGCACTTTTCATAATTGGGATTGGTCCCATTCTCACATTGGAATTGGATAAGTTCACATCATATGGTTACTTATAGAATAGTGCTCATTTATTAGTTTTCATTTAATTTCTAATTTTTCTTAATTATAAGAGAGAGTGAATTTGTATATAGCTATATATGGAATTGGATAAGTTCGCATGATATGGTTACTTATAGAACATTGCTCATTTATTTGTTTGCATTTAATTTCTATTTTTTCTAATTATACCGAATAATGAATCTATAGTGGACAATGAGGAATTAAAAAGGAGCTTTGTAATAGAGTGTAGAGTAAGGTACTTAGAAGGAAGAATTTAAGGAATAAACTTAAGGTAGATTTGGAAAATGGTAAAAGGGAGTGGCAAAAGATCATTGTTGTTTGTGTTTCTAGTATCTTAAGTATTGGGAAGTTGAAAATTTATTTGGTAGTGAGTGTATGCTTTAGGAACAGTGACTAAATTTGCATGTACTAAGAGAGTAGGTGAGCTGAATATAGTTTTGACCAAAAAGGTTTAGAAAAAATATCCTTATATCATGTAATAAGAGGCTGAAAGGAGTCTCGTTTTGTAATAGTTTGATAAGATGAGGTATGATTAGATAACATTATTATAAGAATAACAAGAGAAGGAATTGAATTACTATTCAATTGGAGAGTGCAATAAGAAGCATCGTTGTGAAATGTGGTGGTGTGAAAAATCGAATATTGTTTAGGGTAAAAAATGGAGATTTAGGCCTAGAGCATGTAGAATCACTTCAATCTATTATTAATGAGGCTTAAAGTCAACCAAATTAAAGCAATCTATACCTCCATTATAGCTATGGTGATAAAATCTCTTATAAAGAACAATGTAAAATTTAAGACAGCTTGTGACAACGTGAGAGTTTTCTTGAAATACCTCCTTAATGAATTCAATGCAAAAATAGGCATCTTCAAATGACATATGTGTTTGTGTCAAAATGAAACACCTTGCAAAATTCTTAGCCGATTTCAAATGCTAAGGGATTGATGTAGCAAAGTCATTCCATGTGTCCTCCACATGGGAAACCCACTCACTACATCCACCCAGTTAGTTACCATGAGTTCACTCTGCTTCCTTATCAACTACCACATGGTTGGTCCCACCTCCTTTGCATGCGAACATGATCCCATCAGTGACTCCCAACTAACTTGCACGTCAACATATCCAATAGTGTTAGAGGTGCTTCGTCCAACATATGTGGGAGCTCCATGTTGTGGAGATGCATAATTGATAATGCAATTGATGGGTGTGGTGAGTTCTACGTGTTGCTTCCTCATCAACATCGCATGCCCCTAAAGATTGCAAAATCTGGCCTTCAAACCATGCGAGAGGTTGCGACATAGCCCTCCATGTAGGTTTCCCATGTATGATTGTGTTAAGCTGTGGCCAATCACTTTCTTCCCATTTAACACTGCTCTGTCAATGAGCTACCTGCCTTCCCACTTCTCATGTCATCATAATCACCATAAGTAATCAACCTACCATATGGTAATGCCATGCCTCGCTGATGTCAGCATGCTTCATCCAAACTTTCCTGCCAAACATATCCTGACATGTGTCATGTATTAGCGAGGTATAAACGATGTACATGGGAGCTATTTTTGGCATTTTCCACTTCAGTTACCTTGTCGAACTCCTACATACCCGTGGCATTTAATTTACCAGATCTAGTAAATGAAAAGCACAAATCCTACAAATTGAACATGTAAGCCACCTCTATTGATGAATTCCCTAATAAAGTTCTCTGCACTATAGAATCTATGAGAATTTTGGATAAAATTTAAACCTTGCTTTGCCTTGCAAGAAATGTGCACTCCTTTAAAGAAAATTTTGCCTCTGAGTAAAATAACCCTACAAATTCATCAAGAAAACCTTATAAATGCATTCTTAAGCCGTAAAAACCTCTTCAACTACTAAATTCAATATCCTTTAGCTCAAATATGTCATCTTATCATTTGTCGAAGTTTTTAAAATTTTCCCCACCAACCTGTCGTTCCCACTTTGCGACATGTGGCACCACACTATTTACCATTTTGGTTGCAAATCTCCTTGACCTTATTTTGTTCATAAATTAAGTATTCTCCTCCAACTCACCAACCTGCCAAATGGCCTCCTCATCCATAGGAAGCTTTGCAGATGTGAAATGAAAAGGCAAAGAGATGTGCCATTGTGATGACAGTATTGGTACTCAAGACCCATTTATAGCATCTCTTGAAATAAGAAAGTCCATTCATGTTTTGGCCAAGTGAATACCTTAACATTGTTAGATATCTTTGAAAACACATCATTTTCACTACCTAATCAAAGGTGGGAGTTGGAACTGGCCAAGAAAGAGATCCTCTAGGATAAAGAACATATTTAGAGACTTAAAATGAACTAGAAATGCTAAGAAAAATTGAACCATATCAAGCCTTCATTTAAAGAAATTAGGAGGATTATGTGGGGGAGAATTATAAATATGGTGGAAAAACATTGTGGCCACTTAAAATTTATTCAAAAAATGACTAAGACCATGAGAAGGGCATAAAGAGAAATAAAATCCATTGAGAAGACTATCGGATATTCTCCTTCCAAGGACAAAGTAATTGTAGACTTCCTTAACCAGATATAAAAGGAAGAAGTGACAAAGGTAAATCTCAATAGGTTTGAATCAGTAACAAGAGCCAATCAGATAATAAGTGAAATTAAATTACTGATGAAGGCTAAAGAGGAGGCGAAAGAACTAATGGAATTAATGGAATGATTCAAAGAGAAAATTAAGTTTCTCCCCTAAAATAATTTTCCAACCTTTTATAATGATGATGGTAACTTACATCCCAAACATTTCTTCATGAAAATCCTAGTGGAAATTAAGGAAAGTCACAAAGGTGTCGAAGAAAAGGACCACTCCCTTAAAGGGAAATAGATTATGAAATTATATAATGATCATTATGATTTTTTTTTATTTCTCAAGAACATCTTTAAGGAGTGGGGAAAAATTGATTATGAATTCATTACTAGCCTGGAGGGGAGCATCATAGAGGCTTGTTCATGTGACATGCCATATGATAGAGAGTGGAGGACTATAATGGATCTGCATGAATGGGTTATCACCTAGGAATTCACATCAACATCCTAAGAGGTCTCAGCGAAAGCAAGTTCCAGTGTAAGGACTTTGCAACACCAGACGAGACATCAGTAATCAACACTAGCATTGGCACTTGCCATAGTACCAGCATCAACATCATCATCGACAACACCTAAATCCAAACCCAAATCCTAAACCATAAACAATAAACCCTATCCCTAAACATTAATAATTTTATAACACTTTAAAATACCTTTTTGCAACTTTTTAAAGTGTTTATTAAAAGCATTTAATAAAGTTTTATATCCCTAAACCCTAAACCCTAAGCATTTTATAACTTTTTAACAAGTGTTTTGTAACTTTTATTTAAGTTTTTATTAAAATAATTTACTAAAGTGTTATAAACCCTAAACCCTAAGCCCTAAACACTAAACCCTAAACCCTAAACCCCAAACCCTAATCCCTAATCCCTAAACCCTAAACCCTAAACCCCATAAACTAAAACCTAAACCCTAGGCATTTAATAACATTTTAAAAAGCATTTTGTAACTTTTATTTAAGTTTTTATTAAAATAATGTACTAAACTGTTATAAATGTTAAACCATTAACCCTAAAACCTAAACCTCAAAACCTCAACCCTAAACCCTAAACCGCAAGCCTTAAACCCTAAACCCTAAACCTTAAGAATTTATAACAGTTTAAGAAGAATTTTGTAACTTTTATTTAAGTGTTTATTAAAAAAATTTACTAAAGTGTTATAAACCCTAAACCATCAACCCTAAACACAAAACATAAACCATAAACCCAAAAACCTAAACCCTAAACCCTAAAACCCAAACCCCAAACCTCGAACCCTATATCGTAAACCCTAAACCCTATCCATTTTATAACATTCTAAAAAATTGTTTTGTAACTTTTATTTAAGTGTTTATTAAAAGCATTTACCAAAATGTTGTAGACCCTAAACACTAAACCTTAAACCTAAACCCAAGACCCCAAACCTTAAACCCTAAATTCCTAACCCTCAACCCTAAACCCTAATCATTTTATAACATTTTAAAAAGTATTTTGAAACTTTTATTTAAGTGTTTATTAAAAGAATTTACTAAAGTCTTATAAACCCTAAACCCTAAATCATAAACCTTAAACCCCAAACTGTGAACTTTAAACCCTTAACCCTAAGCATTTGATAACATTTTAAAAAGTGTTTTGTAATTTTTATTTAAATGTTTATTAAAAGAATTTACTAAAGTGTTATAAAACCTCAACCCTAAACTATAAAGCATAAACACTAAACCTTAAACCCTAAACTCTAAACCCTAAACCCTAAACTATAAATGCTAAACGCTAAAAACTCGTAATTTTATAACATTTAAAAAAACATATTGTAACTTATATTTAAGTGTTTATTAAAATCATTTACTAAAGTGTTATAAACTCTAAACTCTAAACACCAAACCCCAAACCATAAACCCTAAGCATTTTGTGACATCTTAAAAAACTTTCTAACTTTTATTGAAGTGTTTATTAGAGGATTTACTAAAGCCTTATAAACCCTAGACTCTTAGCCCTAAACCCTAAGCAATTTATAACATTTAAAAAGCATTTTTTAACTTTTATTTAAGTGT